>CATIWR010304796.1:0-39882 GCA_949677035.1 Omphalea diandra | reverse complement strand
TTTATATATATATATACTCACCACACCAGAAATATATATATATATATATATATATATATATATATATATATATATATATATATATATATATATATATATATTATTTTAAATATTTTTATTGTGAAAATTTTTCTTTTATTTTGATTTGATTTTAAGAATCAGTGTTTAGATAAAGCAGTTCTTTTAAATACACTAAGATGACGTTGATGTAGTTTTCAAACATATCTAAGGACAATGTAGATGTCATTATTAGAGAAATAATAAGAATCTAATAATATTATTTTAGACATTAATTGATTTAAGTTTTTTGTTAAAAAATAATTTCAAAATAATTCTAATATTTTAGAAATAAAATATTAAATCTCAAATTAAAAATACAAGAGACTGAGTCATAATATGACAAAAATTCTTTAAAAAATTCAAATATGCATTATTAATATATACAACTGTATATATAAAATTGAGGGGAAAAAACTTTTATTTTTGATTTTTAACAAATTTATTGATTTAAAATATAATTTTTTATTATTTTGGATTTAAATAACTTTTACATTGTAGTTTGGTAGTTAAATTGTGCATTTTTAGAAAAGTTCAGGAGACAATTGAATTTTTACTTGCCAAAAAACTCATCTGAAAATTAATCATACTTGTATTAATTTGATTTTTTAATAAAAATTTTATTATATTACCATCGTAAAATTCAACATAATAATTAAAAATAAAAAAATATTAAAATTGAGAATTAATTAAATCCATCACTAACTTAATTTTCAATTTAACAAATCTGATAATTTTCAAAATATTGACAAAATATGCACAAATCTATGCCTATCCCCGTTTGGCACCGACTCCTTGCAGTCATTGTCAACGTTAAGACTTTCTGGCTTAATCTCTCTCCTTACTTTAATAGAGGAACATAAATGAAAGGAAATCGAGTAAATAACATCTTCGTTCCTTTTTTATTTTTTTGGGGTAAAATTTTATTTCTTTAGCTGACCCATTTTACACGAGAAGCTGTAATTGCTAATTTGCAACATACCACAATTACACAAAACCAACAAATAAAACCAAACTAATCGCTTCCCAAATGTCCTATAAGGTTCATTTCAGTACTCTCAAAGTAGGCTAAACGAAAGAATAAAAGAAAGAACCTAATGGTCCACCTTTTCCCTCTCTCTAATGACACCTCCGAAGTGTTTAACTAAAATGTCCACAACTAACGGCACTAAGTCCTGGCAAGGGACACTCTTCTTATACACTTCTCCCAAATGTGAGTCACTCCCAACTCTTCCTCCCAAGTACACATCTACTCCTTCACAAGTCTTCCCATTTTCATCTCTTGTCATGCACCCCATGAACCCAATATCAGCCACTTGCACCTGCCCACAGGTATTAGGACAACCTGTCCAGTGCATTCTCACTGGCTGTCTCACTGACACTAGCCGTTGCACTTCCTCAGTCACCTTCATGGCCCTAGCTTTAGTCTCAATTATGGCTTGCCCACAAAATTGGTTGCCAGTGCATGCCACCAACCCTTTCATGAGAATAGGAGGTTCTTGTAAGAACTTGTTTTTCAATAGAGGCTCTTTAAGTAAGGCCTCAACTTTTGAGTTCTCAATGTTGGGAATTATGATGTTCTGCTCTACTGTGAGCCTCAGTTCACCAGAGCCATATGTGTCAGCTAAACGAGCTAGTTCATCCATGTCTCCTGCTTGGACACGCCCAACCGGTATGTGGAGACCGACATAGCTGAAACCTTCTTGCCTTTGCGCATGGACACCGTAATAGTCTCTCCTTTCCCATTGCTTTCGAACCAAATCTTCAGAAGATGCTCTCTCTAGTTCTTGGTGTGGCAATCTTTTCACTACCTCTGCCCTGAATCCTTCAATGCCCTGCACGTAAACATTGAAAATTATTGCAAATTAAGCTTCATAATGGTATCACACAAGCTTAATGTGTTAAAAACGAATGGTTTACTCACAAGTTCATCAATCAACCACATCATTCTTGTCTTCTGCCTGTTTCCTCTGGTGCCAAGATCCCTGTAGGCCTCTAATACTGCTTTGCACACTGGTATCACATCATCTGCTGAAACCCAGCCATCAAGAGGAACTGCCTCGGCACAACGTTTGGCACTGAAAAACCCACCCACCAGCAAATTGAAACCAAAACGTCCGTCCTTAGTAGCAGGCATGTAAGCAAGATCATTGATGTGAGGATGTTCATAAAGATCATGAGAACCTACTACACATACGTTCCATTTCCTTGGCCTGCAAAGATAGATAAAGTATGTGGGCATTAAAGATAAATCAGTCTGTATAGAGTGTAAGATTATATTGTATATGCAAACTATATCTCTCCTTTAGCTGATCAAATGATTCTGTCTAATGATCATGTCTAATAAATTAAGGATTCATTTTTCCTGTTATCCTTTCCTATAATCTGAATCATATCCTACATGCATAGACCATTACTACAAACAACAACGAGGCACCTTAAAACACTCAAGATAAGTCTCTAACATGAATGCTTCTGACTAAAATAAATGATACAGCCATGTTTTGCAGAAGGGAGGATGCTGAAGGAACTTACAAATTAGAAAGAGCAGGATTGCCAAGTGAATTGGCAGTGATAAATTGGGATAACAAGTTGGTGTAAGGTCGCGTATCAACAATCTCATCAGGATCAATACCTGCGAGTGGATTTCCTACTGGATTTCTCACATTGTCCATGCCACTTTGCAGGCTTGTCAAGCCAACTTCAGCAAGACCCTTGAGAATTTCTGGCACATCAGACAGCACCACGCCCCGTATTTGCCAGTTTTGCCTGGTTGTAACATCTGCACACCCATCCTTCCCATACTTCCTTAGCACACTCGCCAAATATCGTGTTTGTTCACTTGTTGTTACTCCATTTGGTAGCTTCAGTCTCATCATAAATCTACCATCTGATCATGAAACAAAGAAAGAAAATTACAAATTACCACAATAACAAGTATAAATCAGATGAACCTTAGGCACCAAAATGATCATTTTTAAAAATCTTATAGTAGATTGTGTGTTAAGAGGGACCACTCCAAGACCAGAAACTTTGCCTTTGTTTTTGGTCCATAGAAACTTTGCTAGTTTACGATATGTTTGTTACAGACAATTAGATCAAGCATTGATCTGTTACAGATTTGGTATACTGCATTGTTTTGGCTAACAAATTATTTAAATGACAACATTCTCCATGATTCATAGAACATAAATTTCCTATTGTTCTGTTTTCCAGTTGAAAAACAATGCAAAAATACCAATAACTTCTTCCTCTGTACAGAATGTATGGTTTTATTTTTACTTATCCACTTTTGCTTTATGGATTCAAAACATGGCTAAAAATTTATGCAAATTGTAACATTTAAATTTCCTGGTTAATTACTCAATATTTTAGTATGGCACTAAAAATTATAATATCAAATTCGTAAGGAAAAAAAAGAAGAAAAAGAATGTCATAAATATGCTACCAAGAAGGTTAAAAACTTACAGTGATGCTTCCTTCTGTGAAAGAGACCAAGCCACTTAAGCCTAACATCAATATCATCCTTATTCTGCTTCTCTTGGTCTATTTCTTCCATAGACAATTTAGCAAGTTCCTCAATGCCATTTTCCATAAAAAGAGTCATTGGTTCCTTCTCTATCTTCACCTTTTCTTGAGGATTAATACCCTGCCTAAACTTCTCCTTCAAAACCCAGTACCCGTCCCTCTCCTCCACTCTTGGCTCCAGCCTCTCTGCATCAACATTCACCTCCACTGGCTGCACCACCGCGGGAGCAGAAAAGATGCTTGTTCTGGGTCTGGTGGAAGAGTGTGATAGAGGTGGAGAGAGAAGACGAACAGAAGAAAGAGGTGACATGATGATAGATGTAATAACAAGTTATGTAAAAGACTAAAACACTAAGAAATGGAGAAGTAGAAGAAGAAGCAGTTGTTGTTGTGGAGGAAAAAAGGGGAGGCCTTTTGTAGGATATAATTTACGAGGAAAGGAGACCCTTGGAGGTCTCAAGGGTCACCTTCTTTGTTTCCTGAAGGTGACGGTTTCAAATTTGTTTCCTTTGTTTATTGCTTTTTTTTTTTTTTTTTGAGAAACCTTTATTTATTACTATATATTGGATTGATGGGGAGTTGCATGAGATTGGCCCAATTTGACGGTGAAGGTTGTTTTTTTTTTTTTTTTTTTTTTGGTGTAATTGAATTTGCATCTCATTTTCTTTATCTTGAAAATAAGTGGACGAGTTTTAATAGCTTATTTGTAAGAGCTTTTCCTTGAAGCTAGTACTGAAAGTTATATATAATGCATATGAAGGAAGGGGCAAATGGTCGGTTAGATTATTTGGTTTAATTTTTTTTATTAAACTCAGAGAAATTGAATTTTAAATTTTTAAAATTGATTTGAATCGAAATTTTTAAAAAAATTTAAATAAACTGAATTGATTAAATCAAATTTTATAGATATGCAAATTGAATTGAATTGAACCTATAAAAATTTAGTTCGATTTGGTTTAATTTAACTAAATTATATATTTTTTAAATTTGGTGTGATTCAAACTTGTTTGATTTAGTAGTAATTTTGATTTTTTTCATTTTTTTGTATAAAAAATTGAATTGAAATAAAAAATCAAAATCTTTTTAAAATAAAAATCAAACTGAATAGATTTTTATTAAAAAACCAAATCAAACTGATTGAATTGCATCATTTTAATTGATTTCTCAGTTCAGTCTGATTTTCGCTCACCCCTGTCTAAAGGTTTTTTTCAATCTCCTATGAACTTTATCAGGAGGTGGATGCAGGATTTTATTTTGATGGGGCTAAAATTTATAACAAATTTATGACTTACTGAATGAAGAAAAAAAAAGAAAAATATTAATAAAAAATAAGAAAAAATTTCAACTTTTCATTAGATGGAAATGGAAGGAAAATAAAAAAAAAAGAAAATATTTCTTATATTTCTTAGTTTTTCCTCAAAATAGAGAGAAAATATGATGATTAAGGGAAATTGTGATGAAATTATATTTTCCCCCTAATAATTTTCTATTGGAGTAAAAATAAATTTATTTTTTCTCTTTTCTTATTTATCCAAATATGAAGAGGAAAAATAAATGAAGAAAAATAAAATTTATTTTTTCTCTTTATTTTCTTTCCTGCTTCAACAACTTTCCAAACATAGGATTAAAAAAATGCAATAATTATTTATATTTATTATTAGTAATTATATTTATTACAAATAGAAAAAAAATACATTTTGTATCAAAATTTTGATAATGTGATAACAATTAATTTTTATGTAAAATAATTAAAATCATATTGATATATAACATCACACTAATAAATCACTACTAATACAAAATATAATATAATTATCTAATTACTCAAAATAATTTTTTTTGAAAATATGAAATTTAATATGTGAAAATAAAAAATATGATCACTAATGAAGGTGATAGAATATATAACTGATTTTTGAATATACAGAGAAGAAAATTATAATTATACTAACAAATTATGTCTTTTATAGTAAAAATAACTTTAAAATATAAATAAATATGAAATCAACTAAATTTTAAACTTAATCAATTAATTTATAAAAATTCTAAAATTATGAATAAATTTTAATTTGATGTACTGATATTAAAATTATTATTAATAGAAAATAAAATATTATCTTATTTAAATTATTTAGATAAAATAATAAAATTTCTTCAAACCCATATATAGAATTTAAATATATGATATAAGTACAAGATATTTTAGTCTCTTTGTTTCTAAAAATATATTATTAACTCTCGTTATCTTGCCTCCATTAGACTTTGAGGTTCTTCCATTTAAATATAAATTTTTTTTTCTTAATTCAAGTTTGATGTACTAACTATCTAGTCCTTATAATTTAGAAATGATTTACTATTTAGTCTCTATATTTGATAAATATGAAATGCATACATTTTTAATATTTAAAAATTATAAATTATTTAGCCTTATTGATAATTACATTATCTTTTAGTTTATAAAGATATTTTTGTATATTGAACTTGTATTGATAGAAAATAACTCTCTATTATATAAAAAGATCTTAAGATTTAACTAGATAAAACTAGATGGACTTAACAATATATTTTAAAATATAGAGATTAAATACTATATTAAAATATTAGATTAAATAGTATGTTAGAATAAACTCTTGGAGTGTAATAGTATTTGACCGTAATAATAATGATGATTTTTGTTTCTTTTTGTCGGCAAACGATCTTCCGGCACCATATAAGGCCATGATCCATGGAATTATTGGTTCCGTTTTCTAACCTTCAAAATGAGCCAAAAGGCAATCCGCCGCCAAAAATATTAAAAATTAGGAGGAAAACATGTGGCGGCGAGCCGTAGAACAATTGGTCACTGGGTTTGACCTATTATAATTTTCTTTTCCTTTTTTTTTGTTTTTTTCGCTCCGATTTTCTAATTTTTACGCCTAACAGAGCTTTTTTTTTTTTTTTAAGAAAAAGCAAGTTGATTATTTTTTAATATTAGACAAATGAATTTACATGAGATATTAATTTTATTTAAAGGATTAAAATAAAATGAATACAGTTACAATATATATATATATATATATATATATATATATATATATATATATATATATATATATATATATATAACATCACTAAAATTTATTTTTATGAAAATCTACTCAAATTCTTCTAAAATTCTCTGAACTTTAGTATATTTAAAATGAAACTCTATTGGTGTCTATACATTAAAAAAAGTTTGAAAATGTTTATTTTTTATTTCAATTTTTTTTTAATTTTTAGTTGTTGATAGCTTCTAAACTAGACCAATGTTATTAATACAAGAAAATTTTTAGAAGAATGTGACCATAAAAAGTGTTTAATGACACGTCATCTAGTCTACTCTCTTACAAAAAGCACATGAAATAAGGCAACACATCACCCCATAAATTTCATTAAATAATGTTTGACAAGTCATCAACATAACTAATTATTATATATATTTTTTTGACTTGCACAAATTAAGGAATAATCAAATCCTTTAAATCATGGAGATTATCTCTACCAAACCAATGACTATTATTTTTTCAAGTATAAAAGGAGTATTAAAAAAAAAAGATACACATCTTAAACTCTTACTCTCTACTATACACATCTTAATCTCTCACTCTCTGCTCTCTTAATCTCTCTAATTCATAAGAACTTTTTCTAAACTTCATTACTAACTTAAACATCAAAGTGGCTTTGGGCAACCCAACCCCTCTCCTACTCATGTTTTCCTTGTGCAAGTTAGTCATACTCAAGTTTTTAGTCATACTTAAGTTTTATAGATTAAGGATCATTAATTGGCACCATTTATGGGAAATCTCTTTCATATATCCATCTTCTAGTGTATTATCCTTGATCACTCAAGCTTCACCATGGCTAATCCTCTAAAAAATACAGTTAGTCACTTTTCTCTTGAAGATCATTAATTGGCACCATTTACGGAAAATCTCTTTCATATATCCATCTTCTTGTGTATTATCCTTGATCACTCAAGCTTCACCATGGCTAATCCTCAAAAAAATGCAACTAGTCACTTTTCTCTTGAGGGGGAAACTTCCTATGAGGATAATCACGCTTAAGAAGTAGCCGAAGATCCCACCACAAATAACACTACCACCATTGCTTTAGCATAATTTCAAGAGGCTTTTGACACAGTCCATGCAAGCTGCCTTATTCTCTTTTTAAGCCTAAATAACGGAAGCCTTAACAACTACTTTGGTAGTCCTTTGCCCACCACCATTATAAAAAAAGCCCTCATTATAGGAGCCACTTTCAATCCTATTGGCCTTTGTGCACTAAGAAAGGGGGTTAAATTGGTGAAAAATTTTAAAACTTAGAGGCAAGGGTAAAGAAACAAGCTTATAAGAAAGAGTAGAAGAATATGAGACATAAAGAATTTATAGTGATTTGGGTATTAGCAAACCCTACATCCACTCCCTAATTCTCCAATTAGGTATTTCACCAATAGTAAATTGTGTTTTACAAGCTCACACTAAACTTTATACCATTCATTTTATAAGGTTCACACATAACCATACAAGTGTTTTCCTAAAACTCACACTAACTTATATAAGAGTTTTCTTTACAAGGATCATTCTAAAACCTAAGTCGAAAGGTGTTTAATAGCTCACATCAAACCTTACCAACTCACTTATAAAGAATTAATGAGAGAGAAATAGTTGAAAAATAAATTTGTGAGAGTTTGGCAATAATGAATGTTATTCTCTTACATTTAAGGCCATTTGGTGGAGTATTTATAGGTTTCTCCTATCAAAGAGCCTTTACAAATAAAATTATCTACATATCTTCAAAATTGGTGGAAAAATCCAGCATTAAATGCTTGTTGGATGAAAGTTTTAGTTCAAACAAGAAGTCACGATCCTGAGCTGCTTTTCGCTCTAGATTTTGCTAAGTCATGGTTACGACTTTCAATTGTGTCTAATGGCTAGTTACACATGACACTTCATCAATGGTTGGTCCATAAACTAGCTGTTGGGTCCCTTTTGACCATATTGAAAGTAGCGATCGCGAACTGAAGGGTTGGCCACTATCCTCACAGTGAACTAAATTAGACCTAGAGGTCTTCGATTCTTGGGATTTGCAATCACTATGCCAAGGACGCAGTTGCGACTTTTGAGTAGGCAATGGTCTCCTTTGACATATGGCTTCATTAGGCTGAGCATCTAAAGTCTCTCAAATTGATTTCAAAGATCGTAGTTACTACCTCTATCGCAACCTTGACTGTGAACTATATTGGACTAACTGTGTCTTAAGAGTTGACGAGTAGCGATCGTGACCTAGGATTCTTAGTCGAGACTTTGGAATCATTTTCCACGCTTGACTTATTAAGCTTTCATTCAACTTCCAATGAGTTTGTTTCTTAATTTATGTAAGATCAACACTTAAAAATGACATTAGAATCTTTCAATTTATATTGTCAAGATCAAAAGAGAGGTTTGACTTGGTTTGACCAATGTAGTCCAATAATCTATCCTTTTTTTATTTTGACAATGTAGATTAAATGTGCAAAGGATAAAAAGCCTAATATACATATCCTTAAGTGTTTTAAGGTTTTAGAAGTCCATTGAGAAGTTAAAGTTGATAAGTCAAAGGGATGACACACTTGTCTAAGGTAAATAGTATTAAATTAATAAAGTACTTCCCTTTAATCAAGTTATTAATTCCAACTTTAAATCCTTTATTATCCTTTTGCATGATATGTCCAAATTTCTCTTCCCCTTTATCAAGATAAAAAAGAGAAGGGTTTGGATAAGAGGGAATGTCCATAAACAACAAGCAATAAGATTCAAAATAACAATGAATTGGAGTAGAATTGAACAAACATAACACAAATAAAACTGTTATTATCGTAGCACAATTACATTTGAAAATTATCATAAAATTTTTATTATCATAACAATGAATTGGAATAGCACTGAATAACCTTTAGATTAGTAAAATTTGAAGGTTGTTCAATATAAACTTCTTCCTCAATGAAACTATTCAAAAATGCACTCTTTACATCCATTTGAAAAAGTTTGAAATTCATGTGACATGTAAATGCTAAAAGAATTTTAATGGCCTCTAATTTTGCCATAAGGGCAAATGTTTCATCATAGCTAATGCTTTCCTCTTGGTTATAACGCTGTATAACTAATCTAGCTCTATTTCTTATGATGAAACCTTGCTTATCTATCTTGTTCTTAAACACCCGTTTGCAACCTATAACTGGATGTTCCTTAAGCCTAGGGAAAAGTTTCCAAACTTTATTTCTCTTAAATTGGTTGAGTTCCTCTTGTATAACAATCACCTAACTTTCATCATAAAAAGCCTCATCAATTGATTTTTGCTTAATTTGAGAAACAAAAGTAAGAGTATTATCTAATGCATGTAATTGTGCTTTAACACTTACTCCTTTGGATATTTCACTAATGATTAGATCTTTGGGATGATCCTTGGAATATCTCTAATCTTTGGGGAGTTCTTATGTTTGGTTCTCTTCTTATTGGGGTTGGGCTTGCTCTTTTTCTTATGGTGGCTCATGATATGCAAGATCAATCATATTTTTCCTTAGGTGTTAAGTTTAGCTCCAACTTTTGAAAGTCACCTATAAGATCATCAACAAGAGAACCTTTTTCAAGATCAAGCTTGCTAGACTCATCAAATACAACATTTATAAACTCCGCAACCACCATAGAATTTTTGTTAAATACTCTATAAGCTTTACTAGAGGTGAAATAAACAAGAAAAATACCTTCATCAATTTTTGAGGCAAATTTTCCAAGGTTATTCTTAGAATTATGTAGCATTTGCAACCAAACACTCTAAGGAATGAGATCTTTGACTTTCTAGCATTTTGTAACTCATAAGAGCTTTTATTTAAAATGGGTCTTTTGAAAACTTAGTTTGCAATATAACATGTGGTATTGATGGCTTTGGCCTAAAAGTAATTAGCTAAAGAGTACTCATTGAGCATTGTTCTTACCATCTCCACCAATGTTCTATTTTTCCTTTCTATAATACCATTTTGTTGTAGTGTTCTAGGAGTAGAAAAGTAGGAAAGTTATGAGAAATCCCATTTTTCAAATAATAATTTTCAAAACTTTCATTTTGGAACTCTTTTCCATGGTCACTCCTAATAGAAGAAATGAAGTAAACCCTTTTCATTTTGAACTCTTTTGATAAAACTTTTAAAAACATCAAAAGTGTCACTCTTATAAGTAAGGAAGGAAACCCAAGTGAACCTACAATAGTCATTAATAATAAAAAATGCATAGTATTTTTCACCAAGACTAGCATTTCTAATGGGTCCAACTAAGTCTATATGAATAAGTTGAAGAGGTCTAGAAGGACTTACAATATTTTTGTTTTTGTAGGATGCTTGGTGTTGCTTCCCCATTTGACAAGGTCAACATGCCTTGTCCTTTGTGAACTTGAGCTTTGAAAAACCTTCAACTAGCACTCTTTTTAATAAATGTTGTAAAAACTCTATGCTAACATGTCTAAGTTTTCTATGCAAAACCAAGATTCATTACTAATAGAGACGAGACACTTGAAAGATTGGTTAGCTAAATTGTATAAGTCAATTAGGTAGGTATTGCCTCTCCTTTCACCATTAAAGACTACCTTCTTACCCATTAAAGTGGTAACTCAACATTCTTTAAGGTCAAAACTGACTTTGTTACATTTATCACATAATTAACTTACACTCAATAGATTATGCCTCAAACCATCAACTAAAAACACATTATCAATAAGAGAGCAACCCTTCTTGCCAATGATTCCATCACCAATTAGCTTATCCTTGGTATTGTTTCCAAATGTGACATTGTCACCATCCTTCTCCTTGATGGATATGAATAGCTTCATATTTTCAATCATGTGTATTAGACTAGGTTGGTCAAATTTAAATCAAAACTCTTTTTTGAACTTGATAATGTAGATTGATAAGTCTTAACATCCATTTCAAGTGTTGATCTTACAAATATTTAGTTAGGATTACATTAGAATTTGAATGGAAGCCTTAGTCATAAAGATTAAAATTTGCATCCTATTCAAGAATCATGAATTAGAAGTGCGAGACCACTATCTTGCAACAGAGTTGGATCAATTTGGCAAATGATTTTGCAGTGTATGTTGCATCCAGTGTCATGACCATTACTTTTATATTCACATGGAGGGAATTAAGTCTTCAACCAGATTATGTCAGATGTCCCAAAAAACCTTTAAAACATCAAAATTCATGGTAGCGAAATAATAGTCGAGACTATAATTTTGGTGAAACAACACCTCCATTTGGGCAAACAATTTCATGGTGATTATCGAGTCAAAAGAAGAAAAGTAGAGACCGTGACTTTTACTATTACTCGAGGGATGTAATGACTATTTTTCTTGAAGAACCAATAGTTTTATGCCATATGGAATAACCATTAGATACAAATAGAGTTCTCTATTGCAATTGAGCAAAATTCAGTGTTATGTAAAAATCATGACTGCAATTATGTAGTCTCGATTGCAAGCCTTGTCTGATAAGCATTTAATTTTCTTAGTACACCTTAGAGATTTGAATACAAAAATCTTTACTAAATATTTATATGAATTAGCTATCAACCATCAACTACCACTAATTAGCTACCAGTTGCACTGATCAACTCAACCAAACAAATTCATTGTGTTTGGTTCAATTCTAACTTAAAATTTATTTCATTTGCAAATAAATTTTTTATAGAATTAATTTGCTGATGAATTTCTATGTTTAGTATACTACAAAATAAAAGTAGAATTTATTTCAAATGAAAATGAAATTTGTATTTGAAAGTAGAATTCATTTCAAATGAAAATGAATTTTGTATTTAGTTCAAGTATAAATTTTAACAAATATATTTTATTTTTATAATAATATCCTTATATTATTTTTAAATTTTATAAATATCAAAAAATCAAAAATCAAAAGAGATGAGGAAGAAAGAGAAGAAAGATAGAGAAAAGAGAGTGAAAAAAAAAAAAGAAAAAGAATGAAAAAACATTTTAACTAACTTATTATAATAAAAAAGGCTTTATAATTTTAAAATTGAACATGCTCTTATATGAAAAATCAAACATGCTCTTATATGAACTACGACCACATAAAAATTGAGATCCCAAACAATTATAATTCCTTGTTATAATCAGTTTCTTCATTAATTTTAGCAATATCACAAGTGCATAATTAGAACCAGGATTTTGACTGAGAATTAAATTTTATTTTCTAATTAGAAATTATTTATGATGAATATTTATAATTTATCAAGTTGGTCATAAAAATTATTTACAATAAGTGTTATTATCTATTCAAACTAACATTTTGATAAATAAGTAACTAGAAATTATTTATGATGAGTGTTTATGATTTTTCAAGTTGGTTATAAAAATTATTTATAATAAGTGTTTATTATCTGTTCAAACTAATATTTTGAAAAATAATTAATATATATTATTGTTATATTATATTAATTAATTAAAAAATTATAAATTATTTAATTATAAGGGAAAAATATATAAAAGAAAGAAAATATACTTAATGAAGGAAAAATATTTTCAAAGAAACAAAATATAATTATTTATTTAAATTAAATGATAAAAATTAAAAATAAATTAAATTATATTAATTTAAAATTATTTATTTTGATATTTTTATACAAAAATAGGATGAAAATTTTTAATTATTTTATAAAATTTTTATATTATAATTCATGCAGAGTGCAAGTTAACAACTAATCTCTCTCTCTCTCTCTCTCTCTCTCTCTCTCTCTCTCTATATATATATATATATATATATATATAGTAAAAGTTAAAAAAAAAATTGATTCTTTTTACTTGACACATTATTTTAAAAGTATTTTATAATCATCACTTTATTTATTTTTATTTTTTAGAAATTTATTTCTTATCATATATTAGAAAAACTAATAATAAAATAATTATGAAACATTAAATTTCTAAATTTTTTATTTGATTAATTATGATACATTTAATTTTAGCATTGATTTATTTATTTTATGTATATATGAAATAAATTTTAATTTAATGGATAATATGAAAAAAAAGTGCTTCGTAGATAAAAAAAAAAACTTTTGAAATCACTCATTTTAAAAAGATTTTGTAAATTTTTTGTGTTTAAAAATTAATTACATGAAATTAATATTCATAAATTCATATAAGTAAGAGTTAAATAAATTTATAAAATTAATAACTCAATTTTAACTTTATAAATTTTGATGTAATCTATAAATGGATTAATATTAATTTTTCTCATCTAAAATTCATAGAACAGTGCATATATATCACTTTGACAAAAAAAAATTATCTTAATTAAACAAGATTTAAACTGTACATACTAATATCTCAAAAAAAAAAAGCGATGGACAAACTAATAAATGTTCGTTTAATAAATATATAAATTTAAATCAATTCCAAATTAAAAAGATAAATTAAAATAATGATTCAAAAGTTTATATATATATATATATATAAGAACTATAAGCCGTTTCAATGAAAATGTAAAACCAAGAGTTTTCGCTACTGCTTAATACTGTCAGGCTAGTAACAGGCCTGAAAGTATCATAACCGTTATAAACGTTATAAACCTCAGTAAAGAACAAGAATTCTCCCCCGCTAAATTGTTTAGATTCTCTCAACTCTCAAATGATGTATCGGGCACAATGAGATCAAAGTTTTAAGTGAGCTAAAGATCCAAATTAAGCTGTATCTTAGACATTTTGTTGCTCGGGTATGGCATTGAATACAAGGACGACAAAAGTACAAGATGAATTTCACTAACCTTACCTTGATCTCTATGCATACTTTACAACAGATGGCTGAACAATGGTGATCCTAGGGGAAGTGGTTAGAGTGCCGGCATTGCTTTAGACAAATATCACTTCAAACTTTGCACATGGGTTAATTTCCAAGTGATTCTGGAAATCAACATCCCCATTGAATTTAAATGTATACAAAGCTTGCCTCTGAGTCATTCCTAAAGGGTATACTCTGTACACTTTATAATCATCTCCCCTTATGCTTTCAGGCCTTTCTAGCTTCCAGATAGGTACATGCTTCATAGACTTGAACTTCTTGAACACTTCAGACTCCAGGGCATTTAGTGTCAAATTCCCAGACCTGCACACCATAGTCTTACTAATATTCTATAAAACAGAGAGATGAAAGTACTAAGAGCATGTAAACAGTGATAAGTAATCACTAACCACATTGTCATATCTACTAAAGCAATCCTGACACCACAACAAAGATGAAAAATTTTAAAAGATACACCAAAAACTGCCGATGTATCAGATGTTAGTAATCTATGCATATCTGTGCATATCTCCACTAGGTTTCAGTACCCAACTAGATGCAAAAGAGACTGACTAGTAACAATCTATGCATATCTGCTAGTAACTGTAGTATTTGTAACACCTACTCACATATAAACATAAATTCATGTATACATGCAACAATTCTTAACATTCTTGATTTGGCATTTCCGAAAATGATGAGTTACCTCAAGAAAATGGATTCCATCTTGAACCTTCCTCTTTCTCTGACAAATAAATGATACACAGTTTCTGACCCTCTCGTGCACTTGCAGGGGCGCTTTTTAAACACTGGGCTATGTTCTTCTTTCTCCTGAGTCATAGTTGCCAAGTGAATGCAAAGACGACATGATGAGTGTACAGCTGCCATATCAACCAGGGCCTTGAACGAATCAGATGGCCCCTCATATTTCCACCTGATTAAATGACATCAATTGACAAGAGGAAAATGACAGAACATCTCCACATGCATACCCAAGAGAAATAATGAAAATTCAAAATCAACCAAGGAAATATCAAACTGTCATTTGGTATATCAAGTTGAATTGTACCTTAATGATTGATTGTACGCATCCGGATTTTCTGCAAGGTATTTCATAGATTTTGCAATTGACTCAACATCTTTTAGCTCCTTAATATGTAAAATAGAACCAGGAGCAGGAGCAAAATCTTGAATATTTGGAGCACCAACAACCACAGGGATGGTACCTAAACAAGTTTATTGCAATTTCAATTATCATTGAACCTTCTAAAAGTAAACAATTGTATTTATGCATCTTTATCCTGACCCTTTTACATTTATATCAATATATTCTTTCTAATCTCGAGTTGAGAAAATATTCATACTTCAAACAAATCTTCAAAAACCCATAAACAAAAGAATGTGCTAACATTTCTCAAGATACAGGTTCTCCCACAATTGAACAAGATAGGGGTGGACAAATAAATCCAAAAATCTAATTTGAATCCAATAATTGGCCCAAAAATTATAGGATAACCAATTTTATTGAATCAAATTAAGATAAGAGTGTTTAAAATTTTAAATTTTTGGATTAAATTAGAATATTGAATTTTAAAATCCTTTAGATATCAGACCAATCTTATATATATATATATATATATATATAGCTTATTATTATACCTTGCCAAAACTTAAATATGGATTCGACAAAATATTATGATAAACATTAGGGCATATCTTACTTGTGATGCGCCAAATCAGAGCCTGGCTATAGTGAGAAATAGGCGAAAGCTATGTTACTTTGACTCTTCATTTTTGTAGGAGTATCCATGTCCATGGGATACAACACTGATATGGGTAAGGGATACTTCAATCTAAAAGTGGATCCTTCCAAGTTATATGCATGTGCAAAATTTGTCATTTCTTTTGTTTATTTTTTTTTATCATTTCAAATATATAATTTTGAATATCTTCAACTAAATAAAGTTTAATATTATCTACTTGCCAACCACTCTCATATTTCTAATTGTAATCATATAAAAAAGAAATTACTACTTCTCTATTTAAATAGAATTTAGAATTTTTTTAACAATATTTAATTATAATTGGTCATCTCTTTTTGAAGTGGTTGTTTTCTTTAATCAATTTTTGAGAGTAGATAACGTAAATGCAATGTACACACCTATTATTTGATTTAGTTAAACGGTGTTTATTAGTTTCAATTTAATTGAAATTCTTTTAGTAATATTTAATTGTAATTGATTAATTTTTTTTTTATCATGAATTGAAGTGAAATGCAGTACTGCAATTTTATATTTATTTAGCAATTAATGCTATAATTTGATCAATTTTTTAAGTTAATTTATTACATATGAAATATTTACATTTTTTACAAGCAAATGTCTAGATTTATCCCCGTATCATATTTACATTTTTTATAAGCAAATGTCTAGATTTATCCCCATATCTGTATCATAAATTTGGATCCTTTTTAGTCGAATACAAATACCCTAAATTTTAAAAAGTGAGAGGTAGGACTCTTAGATATGTACGAGTATCGGATACCTTTCCCAAGTCCAAGCAATATAGGGCAAAAGCATAGGGTGTTCCCCAAAAGAGATGTATCATGTTGGTGCTTGAATATGGTAATAAATGTGCAAGGATTCTTGCATCATGGATAGATGTGGGTAAAGAAGCTAGCCCATAACAGTAGAAGCAATAGTAGCAGCACAGGTAACATAGGTAAAAGCGCAAGTTGACACCATTATAGTAGGCAAAGACAGGAATGAGCAAATTATAAATCACAATTCCTCCGCTTTATTTTTTTTAAAATTTTTTGTACCATTATTTTCTTAGAAGATTTTTGGGCTATTGATTTTGATAAAGCGTGATTTGTAGCTCAAGTACTATAATTTAATTATAATAATTTAAAATTATTAAAATTTGAAATAAATTTTGAAATTTTTATGTTCAAAATTTTGTTGTTGTCAAATTTATTATTCACATAGAAATTTATTTTCATCATACTAAACATTAAAAAATTATGCCGTTGAATTTTTAAAGTTGATATTTTTATCTTCATTTGCTATTTGTTATTTAAATATATTGTGAAAAATAATTTCATTACTTTATTTTTTATTTGATTAGGTTGTAATATATATTCTATGAAAATTAATTTATATGTCAAAGTATTATCCGAAAAAAACTAGGATAACCAATATGTTAAAATCAATTATCCAATTATGTGGAAATCCGATATTCTTAGATCAATTCAAATTTTTCTAAATCTTAATCTTCAATACCTAGATCAAATCAAGAAAAAGGCAATCTAATCAGATATTTGAACTATGTCCACCTCTAGAACAAGGTACATGGCACAAGGATAGAGAAAAAAAGAGTGTGTGATGATTCTCATACCAGCAACAAGAGATTGGAAGAATTTTTCAGTGACATAATCCTCCTCGTTTGAATTCTCAAAAGCCAAGCTAAATTTATAGCGTTTCAATGTCTCTACTTTGTCCACTGCAAAAGAATTATCGAGGCAGAATTTATCAAGCATAATCCAGCTAAACAAATACAAAAAAGTAATTGATGCTATAAGGTGTTATATTAGATGAAAGAAAAGAAATGCCAAGGAATTGCATATCCAATGGTTGCAGATTCTTTTTGCATCCTCTCTACATTTAACCCTTAAGCATGATAATATTTCTTTTACACTCAATATATCTCTTAACATGGATGTGAGTTAAATGAGAGACTTAAATAGCCCATTCATGTGAAGGAGAAAGTGGGATCCAATGAACATAATTCAAGGGCTGGCATTAAGATAGTTTTTCTCTACATCCAAAACAGATTAGTGAATCTAAATATACAGACGAAGTAGTAGAGTTTGATTTTGATTGATATTGTTCAATAGTTGACCTCTATAACCAGCTTAATCTCTTATCAGACATTTTGTTTAAATCTGCAGTTGTTAGACAATTATTACTCACAAAACGTATTAACAATTCAAAAGACAAGGTGCCACCTCTATAGCCAGCTTAATCTCTTCTGTGACATTTTATTTAAATCTGCAGATGCTAGACAATAATTACTCATTAAACATATTAACAATTGTTCAAGGGACTAGGTGCAACAGTACCTAGAGCCCAGTGCAACACAAATGATGAAGCAGATAACAAAATGATTTGGGTAGTGGGAGGGAGATATTGTTTAAGAGGAGGGAAGAAGCATTTATTAGGTTCATAAATTAAATCATCACTATCATAGTACAAGTAAAAGGAAAAAGAAGCAGATAAAAAATTAAGGAGAAAATAAAGAGTTGTCTACTGCTGGAGGGAGAGCTGATCACTAAGTAAAGAAGGGAGAAGGGAGAAGAGAAAGGGAGAAAGAAGGATGATAAAATTATATATAAAGAAAAAGAAGGGACATCAAGTCCTCATATGCCAAATATGAAGAACAAGAAAGACGGAGAAAACATCCCATGGCCAGCTAAACCTAACCAATGAAATGTGACCCAGAATTTTACCAATGAGTCCTCTAAGTTGTGCGCCAGAGAGATGAAGCCTAGTATTGGGCGGCCTTAGCTACAGACTTAGATCCTCACTAAGCCTCTGCTTCTACAAATTGTGCATATCATGCTATTTACTTCTAGCTTTTGAAAAAGATAAAATTTGAGTCTACACTCCAAGTTACAAGTTAACTATAGCTTAAACTTCACAAGGATATTGCTAGCAAGGGAAACAATTTAGGCTGATTTGCATAAGACTCCATCTTCAGCTTATCAAATAAAAGAACATCTCACCTGATCTTCAGAATCAGGAACCTATTATCAACACACATTGACATATTAAGGAAGAATTTTATGAATTGAAGATTGCAATTCAATGAAGAAATATAACAGTTAAGCATATGCATTATGACAAAATTAGAAATAGAATAGGAAGGTGTGCTCACCTCTACCATCACGATTTCGATGGCAACCACCATAAGAATCTATTTGGACATTTTCCTTTTCAAGTGCCTCAAGAGCTTGCAAGCGGAAGTTGCGCGCACCACAGTTAGAAATGAAAGCAGCTGCAAGAGCTTTCTCAGTCTTTGGCTGAACCGGTGCCAGGATATCATACTCAGCCCAGGAAAAATATCCAACTGGCACATCTGATGAGAGACTAGTTGTCATCACAATATTGTAACCCCTTCTAAAATTCACAAGAAAATCAAATCATCAGTTCCTTATTATTATTATTATTATTATTATTTAAAAAAAAAAAAAAAGACAATCAGTTTCAAACTTTCAATTACTCAAGACAGATTCTAGTCTGAATATTTTACAAAGGCCTGAATGCCATAAAGAAGAATGAAATATTAGTTATTTATGCAGACAATATATTGTACTAGAAAACTACCATTTCAGATGGTAAGTTCAGGTTGAGAACTCAACAATCTCACAGATTTTAAGGGCTCATCAAAGCAAACCCTTCAATCCCTTAAGAACACAAATTTGCAAGAGAATATTAACTTGACATTCCTTGCTAACCTCCTATTTATTCTTACATACTAGCACTAAGAATAATAATTACTAATAGTTTCCCAACAATAAGTAACTTCCTACCATCCAGGATCCTACCAATGATCAAATATTTATGAGATATACCACTTGATTAAAATATTACTAATAACTACACATGTAAGCATCATAAGCCTGTCATTTCATAACAGTGATGGTGCTTATTATACTATTTGGTTGACCGTGAAATCTTTCATGGTGTAACTTTAGACATAATTTAATAAACACTTGGGTTAAATTCATATCCATAAAATGTTAAGATTCAAATGGTTGTGTTCCTGAAGACTTTTAGAAAATGATAATTGTCCAACTCTTTCCCATAGCACAAAAAACATGACTCATGAGCAGTCTGCAATTGAATGCTACTGGACTCTAGAGGAGTTTATCCAAGTAAAAGGGTGATTATTATCATGCTATGTAGATCATAAAGCTTTCCTACTGAATCATCATTCTGGTTTCCTGGTTGCATGAAAAACAATGCTTAACTGATAGCTCTGTAGTAATCTCTTTTTCCACACTCCTCAAATGACAAACATTAACATTAGATGCTCTATCTTGCTATTCAAAAGAATCAGCTTAATATACTGATTTTGAAACAAAATCGAAGCAAGGGATTTCCACCTAAACTGCAATGAAGGTTAACCTATGTGACTAACACACAGAAAGCACCAGCAAGCATCTATGAACTCCAAACACTATTGGGAAAGAAATTTTGGTGCTTGCTTGAGATTCTTATTGCCTAAAAACAATACAATTTTCCCAGAATGCAAATTAAGTCATTCTTTATTAATTGTGCTTACCCACCGTCGTGCCAGAGCTATATTGTTCTCAGCATAGTAGTGAACAGATTCCATTGATCGGAGCACAGTAGCTGTTCCACCTTGGTTTGGTGAACCGAATGCAGCATCAGGATTTTTATTGGGTTCAAAGCCAAAATGGCAACTCACATCACAAGTCTTCCACTCCTGCATGGAATTGTACATGCATACACATAAAGAACAATTGTGAGACATCAAACATAGTCAGGTAATTTTCAAACCTTCATTGAAATATTTGGCTTGCACAGATCACTACATCATGGGAAAGGATTGTTACAATATCACAAACACAATTAATACGACAAAAGGGGATTGGGGGAGGATATCATTATCCATTAAAAGATTGGACCACAATAAAATGAAAAAAGTTCTTCATCCTCTAAACAGTTATTCGAGAAAGTGCAATACTACGCATAAGCACAAGACATAAGACAGCTTTAATTCTATAGTGCATACAGGAGCTAAACAATTTCATCCTGCAAGTTGATCAATACTTCATATATTTTTGCCCTTATGAAGCATATTGTGCTGCGGGGCAAATGAAGCTTAAGATTAACAGACCCTTGAATTGTCAACCTCTACTCTGATAAAAGGAACATATTTTCCCAAGAAAATAAGTAAGAAGCTAAATCACCTCCTTACACATAAGATGGGTTAGGGACGTCCTGCCTTAAAAATTAGGATGCACGCACAGAGAGATCTGTGATACATACAGTGTTCAACTGTAGCCCGACTCACAACAAACTCAACACCATTAAACTTCGAGACCAAGTAAATGTGGCTAGCTATGTGGATTGTATCACTCCATTGCGGTTATGTCATTTCTTGAGAAATAGCCAAAGAACAGATAACCATCATTTAAAAATTTATCATTGAGATTGGAACTTTCAGAAGAAAAGATGTTCACTAGCAACTCAAACATTCTTAACAAATTAATATAATTGCTTAGGTCAAAACATCATTCAGCCAAGATTTCTGCCAGGCAACAAACAGGCAACCGTGCACATTTCCACAAAACAAAGTTTGCAGCCACTTCAATATCACGTCTCTGTACCCCACCAACCCATGCTAAAAAAATTAACCACACGCAGCTATATCAATCCTTAATCCTTAAACACTAAGCAGAGTTGTCATAAACAAACAACTTAAATGCGGAAACTCCATCACCTAGTGTTATTTCCACTCAAGCAGGTATCTGAAGTAGAGATAATTTTGAAATACTCCCAATCTTCAATGCTAAAAATCTGAAGTAAAGACCAAACTACTCACACTTGCACACAAAATATCAAGCAACCAAAATACCCAGACACACACACACACACACAACAAAACATATGAGATAGAGCATATTATAAATGCAAATAGTACAACGAAAAAGAAAAGAATTAAATAAACCTTCTCGGCACCAATAACCAAGATGGGATCTTTATCAAAATCTCTTGAGTAAACCACAGCATCTTCTTTCTCCAACCACTCCTCACAGCTATCTGATTCTTCCATTTTTCTCTTAGTAATCTCAACGGTATGCAGCGGCAATCCCAGTCCAATATCCGTACTCTCCACGGTCAACGTCACACTTGAATCACGTGATGGAAGCGACCCATAAAACAAGCTATCAGCCCAATCTACAAGAGGAGCTGCATTGTTAGCCATGTCAAGACGACCTAGAAACGCGATCTCCACTATGACCACAAGAACAACAGAAAAGGGCAAGAAAGTAAGCCATCTCTTCTTAGGAACCGAAACTGAAGCACAAGATGATGATGATGATGTGGATGGTAATCCATCAGATACGGGCAATCCTTCTTGGGTTCTTGTTGATATTGTTGCAACTCTCGACCCTCTTAAATTTGACAAAACACCCATCAAGCAAGACCCTTTTGATTCAACAACTGTGGCAACGGAGTTTCTCTTTTTCTTCAATCTATTGTTTCAATGATTAATGAATCTTATTTCCTAGGTTATAAGGTGACAGAAGGGGCAGGTTTGCTGGGGTTTATGAAGGTGTAGCTCGAGTGTTAATTAGAAAGAGGGTAGGTTTTCATTCTAGGCAGAGGTACTTTTCTTTATGGTGTATTGTATTTTGGGAGGGTACGGTTCCTCAATCAGAGTCAACGTGGAAAGTAGAATTTGTGGAAATATATTACTTAATGGTCAAGTTTGATTTTGTTAAAAAAATCATTAGAAAGAAGTATTTTTTGTGTTTCTTTTTAAAAAGAATAATCAATGCTTCCATTAATCAACTCAAGCAAATCTCCAAGACTGGAGGAGCAACCTACCACAAAAAGGCATTAGCATAAAAACGAGCTACTTGAGCAAGAGCATGAGCAGCCTCATTTGCTCGTCTACGAGCAAAACAGACTCTGACATAGAGCCTTAAATGAGAGACTCAAACTCTGAAAAATCTAAAGCAAAAGAATTGTAGGCATCCAACATAATTTTAGAGTCTGATTCTACCTTCACATATGTAAAGGTTAATCTAGCTCAAGCTTCTTTCAGACATAGAGCCTCAACCAATTTTGCAACTAGGTCACTAGACTAGACCTACAACCTATAACATACTATGCGTCCTTTATGATTCCACATAACCATACCACAACCAACCATAAACATAGTCGAAGTAACGGTTGCATCATGTTGAGCTTCAGTGAACAAACAATAAGGGAAGAACACTTAACTTGCACACTGTTACACCCTTGTGATTTTGCGTTAGCTTCATACAATTAATAAAGAAACTTCAATGCAAAATAAACACATTTATTTGGCGAAACAAAAGCCTTGTGCCATAGCCAATTATTTCACTGATTCCAAATAGCCTAAAGAACAATATCGAATCTCATTTTTATCTCCACATCTTCAATTTCAAACATAGAGTTTAACCAATGCCTAAAATAAGGCTCATGCACATTAAAGAGAGTAATATTAGCTACCTCTCATCACTTGCTCACAAATAAAAAAAATCTATAAAAGTATGTGTTATATGCTCCCCTACTTGGCCATAGAAAACACATTCATTAATCACCCTAATACCTTTTAAGAATAATCATTTTCGGACTAGAAAAAAGTTATTACACAATTTCCATAGAAACATTTTCACTTTAGGCTAAATGTTAAGACTCCACAACTGAGGCCAGACTGTAATCTCACTCGCAACAACTTATTCAAGTTCTCAATCCCTCATAATTCTATAACTAGATTTGACAGAGTATTGGCCCTGTCTATCATAGTGCCATATTTGGATATTTCTTGATTAAGATCACCCCCAAGAACCCTAAGGATAGTAAGAACATCTTTAGGTACAAAAATATCATACAAAAGATAAACATCTCATTCGCTATTAGTTAGGATCCACAAATCCCTTATCTTCAAATCCTTCAGTCCATCCTTCATTAGGTAATAGGTTGATATCTACTTGTATTTAAAACCCATAGATCGCACCACACATTAATAAATTCTCCATACGCTAACCTCTATCTAAACCCATTCATAAGAATCGATGTTGTAAGGTCCGAAACTTAGTTTTAGAGGTCTCTTATAAATAAGGACTCTTTTTCGTAAGTGATGAGCATAAGAAGACTAAATTTGATGAAATGGTAATGATTTTAATGATATAATGGTGACTAATTAAAACACAATATGAATTAGAAAGAATGACTAAGAAATATGAAGATGAGAAATGCTAAGTCATAATGAGCAAATAAGTGTAAGTTAAGATATGCAAGTAAGCATATGTACGAAATGATTATTAATGAACATGCATGAACGATGGCATTAAAGGTTTAATAGTGAAGAATATGCCAATATTATGTGTGAAAGAAAGTTATGCTAAGTATATGTTAAAAAGAAATGAGAGAGGATGATAAAAACTAAGGTATAAGCTTAGATGCGTGATCTTTGATAATTACTAAGGTATGTAAATGTGCTTAATGTGTGAATAAATGGAATATTAATCAAGTGTTTTAAATATATTTTAGATGCTTAGAGTTGATCTTTGAAGTGTGTTGAAGGAAAGAATAAAAGTTTAGAAGCAAAGCTTTCAAAAAATTAGAATACTATATTTAGGCATTTTAGTCTTTTCATATCTTTTATGTTTATTTTCTATCTAAACACGACTCTAAATTCATTTTTTTATTAGTCTTTATGCCTAAAAATAGTGTTTGAAGTGTATTGAGGAAAACAACAAAAGGGTAAAACTATAATTTCCAAGTAGCATTTTTAGTGGACTTTTTCTAAAATAATATAATTAGGAATTTTAGTCTTTTTACACCCATTTCTCTTTATCTTTTGCCTAAACACAACTCAAATTTTTTTTTAAAGTTTTTAGCAGTACAAAACTCACCAAAATCTATCCTCCATTCATGGTTTACCAAATCAAGTTTGCTCATTCATTTTCTTTCATCTTTTAAGCAAGTTGGTGACTTTCTCTTTTCTATTTTATGTAAGTTATAATTTGATATATTTATTGTATATTGGTTTGATATTTGAATAAGTGTGTTTATAGTGTTTTTGAGCTTGGTGGTGATGGAAGAGATGAGGTTTGTTGTTATTACGCATGAAAGTTGATGTTGTCTTCAAAAGGAGTTTTATATGTACTTACAGAGTATGGGCTATTTCTCTTAGTTCTTGATGTTTGATGGTTTATTAATTGATAACTAATGTTCTAATAATCATACTTGAAAAAAAAAATTAAGCTTAATTGGTGCTTTACACCTTGGTTGAATCAAATGTAATATTATTATAGTATATATTTAAAGCTTTGAATGAGTTGATGTTTATGGATTAATTACACAAACTCTTAACTATTATTAACTTCTTACATGTTAATTGGCAACCTATTTTCTTATGTATGATGAGAACTGAGGCTTGAACAATGTCTAACATCTTAGTTGCATTGAGTTAGATATTGATGTCTTAATAAGCTTATGATTATTCCTTATGTAAATGAGTTTTAATTGTAAAGATAATTGATGTAGTTTGAGTTCCTTGATATTATTTGAGTTATTAAATGTTGTATAACATTAAAAACCTAAGGTTTAGAGTTATGTTTAAGTCTTGAAGGATGTAAGTTGAGTAAGGATGTCATAATGGATCAATGAACGGATGTTATGAGGTCCTTATATGAATGAATTATGTTTATAATGAGAATTTATGCTAAATTGATTTTCTTGATATTGTTTCACACTAAACATTATGATTAATGTTATTATTGATATTGTTTGACACTTTAAACATTATGATTAATGTTATATATGAAAGGAGAGGATGTTCTTCATTTTGTTGGTAGGATTATACATGAATGTCTTAATGAGTTTATGGATGGTTTATGATGACAAATGAATATGTTGATGAATTTAGAAGAATGAATTAATAATTATGAAATGAGTTAAAGATTATAATTACATATTACTGCATGATTAAATGATGATGTTAATGTTAATACTATGAATGATGTAAAAGAGAATAATCACAAGGAGTTAAGTATGAAAGATGATAGTTCAATTATAAGTTAGAGATAATGAAAGTTATGTTTACATGCTTGATTGTTGGTTAGGACTTCATTGTCCTTATAACAATTTTTGCCCTATTATGTTATATGTTATGTTTATATTATGCTTTATGTGGATGAGTTTGAGTTTGAGTAACTTTCCATATTTTAGATGTTATAGTAATAATGTAATGTATGTCTATGTTTAGACCTATGTGTGGGTGAAATAATTAAGAGAAAGTAAGTATAAAGCTAAAAGTAAGTAAGACTAAGACAAAGAGATAGAAAAAGAGAAAAGCCAAAGACAAAAAGAGTTATGACTAGTAATGAAAGGTGAAGGATTTTTAGGTACTTATCATTGTCCATTATATACATGCATCATGAGTTTAAATGTATAGATCATAGTAGGCCAAGCTATGTTAATATGAAAGTTATATGCATTATTTGAGATGAAATAAAATGACATGATGCAAATAGTGTATAAATGTGTCACGCTCCAAATCTGAGGGTCATGATTGGCGTGAAACTAAGGTTATGGCTTCAACTTCACTGACCTACATATACTTGTAAATTGAGAAAAATATAAATTTTCAGGTAAGCATAAGCTAATAATAATAATATAAATTATATAAAAATATTTTCAATATATAAAGGATAAATTTTCAAAAAAATTATGTATTAATTAGTTTACAATATATCAAATTTAAATATTTAAAATAGTTAAATTACACTCAGAATTTAAATGAAACATCTATTAAAGATAGGAAAATAAATCTAATCAAATATAAATCCTACTTAAAAAATATATCTATAGACATCAATAGCTCGACTTAGAGAATAAGTAACCTTGTTTTATATTAAATAAGACCTGCAAAATTGAGTTGTGAATAAGTGAGTATAACCACATATGATATATAGGGTTTTGTAGTCAATATACACACACACACACAATGAAGGGTATTGTGAGGTATATACCAGATCATTCGCCATAGACTTATATCCATATACTCATGTGCATATGATCCAAGTGCACTATGGTGGTTCAAGTCTTTGTCTTTCCATAATTCAACACATAACAACCATCTCGTTGTACATAACAAAATAATTTTTAACAAATACATTGAGCACAAATATACATATATAACTTATGCATTTGTTCCTCGACTTCTAAGCACATAAGTAAATATATCAATTTAATTACATAATTAACCATTTATTTTTAATTCAAGTACACTCATATAATTCTTCATTTGAATATAAACACCAATATGAAACTCATATAAGTTGAGTCGCAATTGATATCACCACCTATATCATCATATGATTATATTAAATAATATATAATTAAAATAATAACTCTAACTATAAACATATAAATATATTTTTAGTTTCTAATGAACTAATATGGTTCATTTATAATCTAATATTTTAAATTATAATTTTATTCCCCAATTGTTAACTAGAAAATATCTCATTATAACACCTTCAAAATAGCTTAAAACTCAATCTAAAATAACTTAGATAGAAATTAAAAATAATCTAAAAAAATTTTCAATAAACCTCTAAATTTAATTCTATAACATTTGTCTTTCATATATGTAATACCATAAGTTGTCTCAATTATTGTTTCTTTCCTTCTCTCTCTTTCTTTCCTTTCGTTTTTTCTATTGCTCAAAGTGTGCAACTTCCCTCACATTCCCGCACAAAATATAAATATATAATATAAAGTTAACCTAACTAGATTGCCTTTTAATCCTTATAATTTTACTTAATTTTGAAACTAACTCATTCTTTAAATTAAATAATATTTTGACCCATAAAATTAACTAATTAATCAATTATGAGATATAAATTTGATAACAAAATTTAGATAATTATTTTATTTAATAAATAGTTAAAATAATTAATTAATATTAATTACTCAATAAAATTATCCTTTATGCAAAATTATTTAAATGCCCTCAAACTAAATATATATCAGTATTATGCTCAAAATAACCATTATCACTTTAGATATTATATATCTTATCTAAAATCTCAAATTATATTTCTAACTCAAATATAAGTCAAAATAAATTGAAAAACACCCTTAATGTCTAAATCACTAAAATTATCTTTATTAAAATCGAGATTGTTACAAAATGTCATGTGATGTGAGGGTTGCTCAAGGAAAAAGTGGGAACCTAAAGAGTCATAACTATTTATGAAATGATTGAAATCTATATCAAATAAATAAATAATATACATCATGACATGACTAGTGAGAAAACTCTAACGTGTAAGAACAAGACGCGGTTGTTGAAACAACACTCTTGTGAGTGCTCAGTTGGTGAGACAACTTTCATCTGTAAGAAAGATAAAGTAAACTTAGAAGGGATTTCCATAGACTTGACTATCCATATGTGTAATATTTTACTATATGAATGATGTATGCAGATGATATGCATTCATGTAAAGATATGTGAGCATACATATGGATAATATAAATTCCTCACTGAGTTTTCAACAAGGAGCTTACCTCTCCCCTTTCCCCACACACATATATATTGTTTTACAGGTTAAGAAAATGACTGATAGCATAAACACATGCTTAAGGTTAAAGGATGAAGATAAGGTTTTTAAGTTATGTATCATATATTATTGAGGCACTACATTGTTTATTCATAGTTGCATGTAGTAATGATGTACATGTATAATTGAAAAAGTTATAAATGTATAAGCTAATGTTAAGTTATATTCTATTTTCTTAGCAATCTCCACAAAGTATAAGTTATGAATATTATGATTTGTTTATGTCTAAGGTTAATATAGTGTAAAAAGATTATGGTGCATGGTTAATGAAAATTATGTCAAAGTATACAAAGATTTATAGCCCATATAACATAAATAGTGAATGTTTATGATAATGAAAAGAATGTTATAGCTAGAATAACCTTAAGTGGACTTCTGATTCTAAATGTGTTCAAATGGGATAGTTTCATGTCTAATAAAATAATGAAATGTAAGAAAAGGAAAGAATAAAAGAAATTGGCTAGGGAGTTTAGATTTTCTTAGTCATGACAAAATAAAAAATGAATTAAATGACTATAGTATAATATAAGAAATTATTTTTATGAAATAACTGAGATTTAGTTTAGCTTAAATTCCTATCACTTGTTTGTATTATTCTAAGAATCTAAGGTGAGGAATTAAAAGCTAGAATCGTTTATAGGCTAACAAGTATAAATTTAAGATTAAAGATACAAAAGAGGAAAAGAATGGGTTTAATCATGAGTAATTAGGCTTGCCACGAATTCTAGAGACTTTAAGCCTTCCTATTTTCTAGTACCGATGCAACCTGCAATTTGGGTTTTGACAATTACACGCTCCAAATGCTCCTCGAGATTAAGCTTGGATTAAAAAATAATTGTATTTTATATATATATATATATATATTGATTTACAAATTAGATGAAAATTAATGTTTAGTATATTAGTTAGAAAATTAAGAATTATAAATTACAAAATTAATTTATAATTAATTTTTGTAAGTAATTTGGAAATCATGAGTCAATTGTAATTAATTTTCAATACATTAATTTAGGAATTAAAATTAGGAAGCTAATTTGTAATTAATTAGGAAATTAAGAATTTATTTAGTATATAATTAGTTTGTATATTAGGAAATTATGATTTAACTATAATTAATTTTAGTATATTAATTAGGAAATAAGGAATTAAAAATTAGAAAATTAATTCTTATAATTAATTTAGAAATTAGGAATTCATTTTAATATATTATTTAATTTGGTATCCGAAGTAATTAATTTTTATAATTAATGATGAAATTTAAAATTAATTTTAATATATTAATTTTATATATTAATTAGAAAATGATGAATTAATCATAATTAATTTTGTAACTTATTTTTAGTATATTAGTTAGGAAATTAGGAATTAGAAAATTAATTTTGTAATTAATTTTTATAATTAATTAATTTTTATATGTAAATTATGAATTAATTTATATTATGTGAATTAGGATGAAAATTAATTATTGGTATGAAAATTAATTTTTGATTATTTATTTAGTAATTAATTTTGATAATTTTTAATTATTAAATATTGGGTGATCTTTAATTATTGAATGATATGTAATTTTGAATTCTTGAATGTTGGATTATTTTTAATTATTGAATATTATGTTATTTTTAATTATAGAATGTAAGGTTATTTTGGTAATTGTTGTATAATTTATTTTAATTTCTATCAATTTAGAAAAATTAAGATTAAATGATATAAATTTGTAGAATCTGCTAAATTTAAGTAATTTTGGGTAACTTAACTTTGTTTGTTGTATTAAGTTGTGATGAATAGTTATATTAGAAGCATTTTCTTAAAGTAATTTATGAAGTATTTAGATTATAGGTGCAGATTTATTTGAAATATTTATTTATTGCAGGGACATTATTTATAGATATGATATTAAGATTTGGTAGGTTCTAGTTATACTAGAACTCTACTGAAATTTCGTTAGAATATCAAGGCTACGCCTTAGACAACCATTTGGTAGACTACTCATAATAAGTATCAGAGTTCACTAAATTGTCTTATAGAACAGTTTGAAATGGTGCAGTTTGAGTAAGTGCTACGATGTGACTCATATTACTCTAATACCTATGTATGGATTTTGGTAGTTTGATATTGTTCTTTATGTTCATATTAAAATATATGGAAATTAATATAATGTGAAACCTGTAATTAGGTGTATATTACATTTATTTTTATATGTTTTATATCAAGCAGTTGGAGAATTATAGGATCATGCTACTAAAACTTATACAAATGCATTGGGATATATATGATCATGTTTTGGGATGAAAAACAATCCATTTTCGAATTGATTAGGTTCAAATCTTGAAGTTACATGAAATTGAATGAAAGTAATATCAGTTGAAAATTATAAGACATAATGATAGTTACTTGTGTATGACATAATTGTATATAGAAGACAATAAGTTTAGATCATGAATGAATGTACTGTAGGCTAAAAGATGGGTTATTAACTCTCAAATTTTTAGAAAGCACAAAAAAATTTATATTATTTATATGTGATTATTCAAATCATGTAGATGTGAATAAGATCAAATGTCCATGTAATTGATAGAGGTGTCAAAATGATGATTTAAGGATATTGACACAATTAAATACCATCTAGCTAAATATGAATTCATACCTTATTATTATTAGTAGACTAGACATGGTGAATCATATGAGAGGGCATTTAGGCAAATATGGCTATGGAAGAAGCATACTTTCTTGCAATGTGAACTTATGAATCTCATAGCATATACCATGAAATGGTAATGGATATTACTGATTCAAAAATTACATGCAATTGATATGGATGAAGCACTAAATGTTGAAGCGCAACATTTGTTATAACATGCTACGTGCTGCAGATAAGAAAGTATAGCCTAAATGTCTTACCCATTCATAATTATCAGCTATTGCTCAATTATTAAACATCAAAGTAGAAAATCATATGTTTGAAAAGTGTTATGATGACATATGACAATTAATGTAAGAGTTTTATCTCTATATAATGTTATGATGGAGAAATTCTATAGCACAAAGAAATTAGTACTAGTAGGAAAGATTCATTATTGTAAGAATGGTAGTATGATTTATTGAAGAAGGGATAGTGAGTAGACTAGTTACAAATTTCATGCACTTCTATGGTAAAAAACACTCAGTGGATGATTCTATAAGTGAATACGACTATTCCATATAAAAGAATGTAATACTTTCTGCTCACTACTCGATTACAAACGTTGTATGCATCTAAAGCCATTACTAAAGACATGAGATGACATACTGTGCATATTATAGATGAAGATGGTATGATAAGGCATTACTTAGACTTAAAAGCTTGGAAGCATTTTAATAGGATGCATCTAATGTTTGTATCTAAATGTAGAAACATAAGACTTAGTCTTTACATAGATGAGTTTTAGCCATTTGGTAATCATGACAATAATATTCTTCTTAGCCAATCATAATCACTCCATACAATTTACCACCATGGATGTGTATGAAAGAATATTTTTAACTATGATAGTCCTAAGACCCAAAAATCTAAAGGAGAAAGTTATATGTGTTCTTACAACAATTAATTACAAAGTTGAAGTGTTTACGAAAAGTTGGAGTGTAAACATATGATGTGTCAAAGAAGTAAAAAATTTAACTACGTGTTGTATTGATGTGGACAATTAGTAAATTTCCTACCTATTCTATGTTGTTAGGGTAAAGTTTAGTGAGTAAGTTAGCATGTCCTTATTACTTAGAAAACTTAAATGCTTTTACTCTACCTAAGGGGAAGACATCGTGGTTTGATAACCAATATAAAATTTACCCTAAAACATTAATTTCATAGGATCAAAACAACATTCATTAAAAATAAAATAGTGATAGATATTGCACCATCAATCTGATTTGGATATAAGATATTAATAGAGATAGAGCAATGAAGATTATAGAAGGTAATGGATTTAGAAGGTAGTGCAATAAATGGTCCTATATCAAAACTAATTGGCTAGAGATAATAAACATCTTTTGGGATTTTTCATATTGGAAAAACCAACCTAATAAAAGATGATTTGGATGTAATGCATATTGAGAAAAATATTTTTGATAATGTATTCAACACAATGATGAATGTGCAACGAAAAACAAAGAATAATGTCAAATCAAGGGAAGAGTTGAAAGAGTTTTGTTATTGTGATCTTGGAATTGAAAAATATCTTAAAGCCTATTACACTCTTAATAATTTGACAAAAGAAGCATTGTGTGAATAGGTTAAAGGATTGTAATTTTTAGATGGATATGTCCCAAATATGGCCAAATGTGTGGACATGCAAAAACTTAAATTGTTTAGGATGAAAAGCCATGATTTTCATGTGTTTATGCAACGTTTAATACCAACAGCATTCCATAAGTCCTAGGAAATGTTTTGCAAACACTTACAGAATTAACCATTTTTTTTTTAAGGATTTAATCGCTATTGTTATACATAAGAGAGACATGAAATTATTGAGTTAGAGATTCCTATTATTTTATGTAAGCTTGTACACATATTCCCCCAAACTTCTTTAACTCTACGAAACATCTCTTAATTCATTTTCCATATGAAGTGAGGATAATGGATCTAGTGCAATATCAATAAATGTATCCAAAGTTGTTAAAATCGTGAGTTGGATCATATGATTTTATGCTTTTATGTGTCAAATTCTCCTAAATGATCCAACTCATATACAAAATAATTTCCTTATAAAATCAACGTGAAATCACATTGTAACTTAGTAAAATCAATAAAATCATAAGTTTGAGTATGATTTTAACGAGTTCACATAGCATGCATACTATGCATCTATGGGCCAATGGGCTTTTGAAAAATCTAAACTTTATAACCCAACCCATATGTTTGTGCCAAAAATGGTATGTATTATTGGCCTAAATGATGTGTTTTGAGAAAAAATAAAGAAAAAATGTCACTTCTTCGATTCTCTTCTCTACTGTAGAAATTGATTAGGGATTTCATCCATCCAATCCAAATTCTCTTCTCTACTACAGAGTTCTTCATTTCTTTTCTTCTTCTGTTACTGCCCTCCTCAACTCCTTCTAATTTGTTTCCTTTTTTCCTACATACCAAAGAAGCTGTTACTACTCTTTTGATATAGGTACCAACTTTATTGTTGCTCTTCTAATCTTTTATTACTTTTTTTTTATTTTAACAATTGTACCTATGGAATTAATGCATCAATTTGCTTCTTTTTGTTATTAGCTTTAATTTACTGTTGTTTTCTTGTAATTTATTGATCACCTTGCTACTTTTATTACCTTTTTCTAATGTGACTTGTGATGTGAGTTTTTCTTATTGAATTTTGCATAATAAATGCTTTACTTTTCCTTTTGTTTCAATGCTACCAAGTGAATAAATAAGCTGAATTTTTCAGTGGTTTTCTCACCCATCTGTGACCTATTGCCATCCCTGCAACAACTGAGCAGAGAAAATTGCTTCTTTATTTATTTTTTTTGTTTATTGGTTCCTCCCTTGATTTTTCTTTTTAATTTTCTACTTTTATTTTTATCTAATTTCTCCCCTATTTTCTCTGATTTCTTCCCCCTCCTCCCCCCCCCCCCCTCCCCCCCAAAGCTCTAGTTTTCCAGTTTTTGGGATGACTTGTATGAGTAAGTGTTATATGTATTCTTTCTATTATTATCTTAATTATAGAATTTTGAGACTATAATTTAATTGTCAAGTGTTAACTGACATAATGCTTTAGTAAGTTTAAAGATCATTAATGGCTAAATATGAGCATATTGGTGGTAGATTATTGATAATTCTATCTTTAATACTATAAGAATATGGTAAATATGAGCATAGTGCTATGTCCTCTTGTGAAGTGGTTTTAACTTTGAATGTGGCTCACAACATCACATATAGATGAGAAGTTCAAGTTTACCTTAGAAAGCTTGCTACTTTAATTGGTTTGAGCATAACTAAAATTGGTTCATCTTATACTTTCTAGGGTACTATAAATTTCTAGTTTGAGTAAGGAAATGGAAAAGTTTATAGCTTTTATATTGTAAGCAACATATTGATTATTAAGAGATTAGGATAAACATCATTTACAATATGAATTGTTTATGATGCAACTAATATCAATTGATAAATTCTAACTTTTATATTGTGAAAGCATCCTATAGAAAGATGATCAAGTTAAAATTGATATCATATCTAACATTTATAGAGAAACTTGAAACATTAAACATTTTGAAATCCTAAACATTTTGGAACCTCTCTAACATTAAGTGATTTAAATGCATTCAATATCCATTTTGTTTTTTTTATGATAAAGTTACTGAAATTTTGCTTTTGATGCTAAAGTGACTAAAATTTAGTAGTAGTTATTGCATGCTAAATTATTTCTAATAGTGTTATTGATACAATTGCATTTTAATTCAATATGTCTACTTTTGCTTTTGCTTCTGCTTTTTTAATGGAATGTTGTTATAAATAAATCAAATATGGGATAACAAGATTGTATGGATGTGGATAAGAACTTAAGAAGAGTTCAGTGTAAATTTTACAATAAAAGTTTCATTGAATGCATTTTTTTATTGAAGCACCATTTGGCTTGTAATTGAAAAGATGTAGAGCCTTATAGAAGTTAACTGAATGATGTCAAGAAGAAAATAATTATTATTTTGATATTAAATATAAAATTAATAGAGAAAAAAAAGGTAAATTCATGACATTAGAGATTTGAAAGATGATGATTTACAATAATGAGGTATAACAAATTATGTTAAAGTAGAAGGGGAAGAGTACTTTAGATTCTTTTGTGAAGAAAAGGAATAGGATGGTTGGAAGTACTCAAACAACCATCAATTAATTGATTAAAAAGGAATTGACAGCAAAAGTGTATCAATAAATTGCTCATTTTTTATGTTTATGTAATTCGTTTTAATTGTGTAAAGAATCTTGAATTTGCAAAAATGGTTGAATTGATTAAAAAATATGGTTGTGGATTGAAACCTCCTTCTTACCATGAAATTATGGAGAAGTATTTAGTTAAGGAAGTATCTGTGACTATGGAATTGCATGAGGAACATAAAGCTAAGTGGAAAAAAAAACTAGTTGCACTATCATGTCAGATGGATGGATAGATGAAAAAAGACATTCTATTTGCAATTTATTAGTGAATAGTTCAAAGGGAGCAATTTTCTTAACATTAATTAATATATTTGATATCTTTAAAGTTACTAAAAAAGTTTTTGAGATGTTGGATGACATTGTAGAAAAGGTTAAGGAGGAGAATATTATTCAAGTGGTTATAAATAATGCTGCTAATTTTAAAGCAGTAGGGGATAAAATCCCATTTTAGGGCATTTCATTCCTCCTTAAGATGTTGTCCGTTTGTTGACACTTGTTATAACTAAGTATACAATTTTAGGCATTATGGAATAAGGTTGGTTAATAGAAACCACATGGGAGGGCCTTCGTACCTATCTCAGAAGAGCCAAAATGACCTTCCATTTCTATGGTATGATAATGTCTCAAAATTTCATGCACTTCATTTGGGGTAAGCATCTCTGCACCAGGCCATCATTTCAATAGTAGTTTTTGATATCATGCAATAACTTCTTTTTACATTGATGGCTCAAGTGAAGAGGTAAGACATTGTAAACCAAATAGTTAACAATGCTGGCATACCATGGAATTTACGAGTGAGAAACTACCACTAAATGATCATTCAAAAAAGAATCATTAATTATCAAATTGTCAAATTGTTCATTCTTCATATTTCTCTCAAGCCTAGAAAGGTAATCAATTACCACTTTTTAAATGCACTTCTTGTCCTAAATCTCTATGTCAAATTCTTGCAAGAGTAGGATCCACTAGAAAAGTTAAGGTTTAACATCTTTCTTTGGAAAAAGGTATTTTAAAGGGGAATAATTAGTGTAAACAATGATCTTGGCACTAACTAAATAAGCTTAAAACTTATCAATGGTAAACACTATGATTAAAAACTCATTTTTAGCAATGGTATATTTTGCTTATGTTTTATCAAAGGTCTTACTAATATAGTAGATGGCATAAGAATTTTTGTCTTTTCATTGTCCTAATATTACACTAATAGCCAAGTCACTTGCATCACACATGATATCAAAAGGAAGACTCTAATTTGGTGATTACATGATGGGTGCTAAAATCAATGCCTCCTTAATCTTATTAAAGCATCAAGACAAGATTGATCAAAATTAAAGAAAACATCTTTAGCAAGTAAATTATACAAAGGCTTAGTTATTTTAGAGAAATCCTTAATAAATAACTAATGAAAACTAGCATGACTAAGAAAACTCTGAACTCCTTGAACAAATTTCAATGGTGGCAGTCACTCAATGACTTTAACCTTTGCCCTATCAACTTCAATGCCATGGTTAGAAACCAAATGACTAAGTACAATGCCCTTATTAACCATAAAGTGACATTTTTCCTAGTTAAGCACTAGATTAACCTCTTTATATTACTACAAAACTTTAGCTTAGTTATTTAAACAATGATCAAATGTAGTGCCATAAACAAAAAAATCATCCATAAAAACTTCCATTATTTCCTTAATAAAACTAGAAAAAATAGATATCATGCATGTTTGGAACATGGCAGGGGCATTGCAAATATTAAAAGGCATCCTTCTAGATAATAAAGATGTTATAAGGGCATATGAAGATGATTTTTTCTTAGTTTTTAGGGTAAATAAGGATTTGGTAAAATCCTGAGTAATCATCCAAATAACAGAAAAAATAATACTTAACTAACCTTTTTAGAACTTAGTCAATAAAAGGCAAAGGGTAGTGGTCCTTACGAATGGCGCTATTAAACTTTCTATAGTCAATACACATCCGCCAACTTATTACTATCCTAGTAGGTATAAATTCATTATTTTCATTATTTACCACCATCATCCCTCCCTTTTATGGCATTACTTGAGCAGGGCTCACCCATTCACTATTAGAGCTAGGGTAAATCCCAACATTAAGCAACTTGATGACTTTACCTCTAATAATCTCTTTCATGTTAGTGTTAAGCCTTCTTTATTGCTCAATTCATGGTTTACAACCTTCCTCTATTAGTATATGATGTATACATATAGAGGGTTTTATGCCTTTCAAGTCATGAACATTATTGTTGGACTAGGTTATTCACACCTAAGTCAAGACTCTCTTTTGATCTTGACAATATAGATTGAAAGGTTATAATATCTATTTTAAGTGTTGATTTTACAGAAATAGATAAATCTCTCAAGAAGAGATGGAAGGAGTTAAACTCCAAAGTAACATGTAAATCGTGACCACAATCCAGGATTCGTGACTGCAACTCATGTTAAAACATGCTGAAAATCAGGTAGGCGAAATCGTGGAGCCATTCTCGACCTCGACCCATGAAAAAGAAGGAGCTCAATTGTGATAGTGGAATTTGCGGTCTGTGTCGTGTCAGAATCGCGGCCGCGATTTTCAAAAAGTCCCAGATAAGAATCAAGTTCACAATTAGAGCTTGACAAGTGTCCAAGGAAGCTGTTGGAAGATAAAATTGCAAGATTTTATAGGCAGTTTCGTGGTCACAGTCGCGGTCTGTATGAGCCTTGAAAACACTTGTAATAGATTTTTGTGTGAGCCTAGAAAACGCAAATTGTAAGATTTGGTGTGAGCTAAACACTAAGTTGAGTGTGAGCTTGTAAAACACTAGTGATTGAGTGACATACCCAATTGGTGAATTGGGGAGTGGATGTAGGGTTTGTTAATACCCGAACCATTATAAAACTCTTGTATTCATTCTTCTCCTATCCCTTTCTCTAATCTTTCATTTTTGTGAGTTTCCTTCAAATCAAAAGTTCAAATTTGCAACCAATTCAACCCCCCTTCTTGGTGCACAAGGACCAACAATTGGTATCAGAGCTAAGTCTCAATTTAAGCCTTAATTGTGTGAGAAAAGATCAATTGCACAAGAATGAGTCCATTCTCATTTTAATCCCTGCTTTGATGATAATGATTATGCTCTTTGAAAGCATAAAATGAAGATCTATCTTGATAGTGATCTCATCAACTTGTAGGATTTTATACTTGAAGAGTGGAAGCCTCCAACAAAAATGGTTGAAGGAGTAGAAGTGGCAATTGCAAACGAAGAATAGAGTGAAACACAAAGGAAGGCAAATGGGAAGCACAAGAGGACAATGACTATTCTCCTAAGCTCCATGTCAAGAGAAGAAAATGGAAGAGTCCAACATTTCTAAATTGCACATGCCATATGGAAAGCTTTGGAGAACTATCACGAAGCACTACCTTGGTGAAATCCAACCAGCTAGAGATGTATGTGACGAAGTGGGAGTTGTTCATGATGAAGGAGGATGAGAGCATCACCGACATGACCAATAGACTTATAACAATCGTCACCAACATGAAAAAGTTTGGGGGGATTTTTACCAACTATAAGGTAAACACTAAAATCCTCAAATCTCTTCCATTAACTAAATTTGATGCAAGAGTATGCAATATTCAAGAGTCTAATACAAAGATTGGGAAAGTGCCAATCGATGTCCTCATTGGTAAGCTTCTCACTCATAAGATGGCTCTAAAGAAAGATGAAGAGATGAAGAAGCCAAGAGAACAAAGACATAAAGAGGAGAAGAAAGCCCTGGCCTTTAAAGTTCATGAAGATTATTCAAGTTCAAGTGACTCAAATGAAAGTGATAAAGAAGAAAAAGAGCTTGCCAAAATATCAATAAGGACTAAGGAGTTGATAAAAAGGAGAAGAGAAAGAAGAATTCAAAGAAAGTCATCTTCCTATCATCACAAGGAAAAGAAGAAGTCCTTTAAGGCTACTTGGGATGATGATTCAAGTGATGAAGATGACGATGGAGATGAAGCAACAAACTTTTGCTTCATGGCTCAAGAGGACCCCTACAAAAAGGTAAGTACTTCTCCACACTCTTATGATGATTATGATGCACTTAATGATATAGATGATGAGCTTTTAGAAGCTCTCACTTTGAAATGTGACAAATATAAGT
>CATIWR010304743.1:0-23610 GCA_949677035.1 Omphalea diandra | reverse complement strand
TATATATATATATATATATATATATATATATATATATATATAATTTCTTACATAATTTTGTACAATTAATTGAGTGTCTGGTTTATAGCAGGTGAATAATTAAATTGACATTTAAATAAAAAGATTAATTTCAATCAGAATTAATAATTTTTATGAACAATAAATTTCAAATAAATTCTTATTGAAAACAATTAAAATTATGTACGAATCACATCAATAACTACAAAAATTGAATTATTGAAGTTCTTTTTTAAAAAAAACTATTGAAATATTAGATTAATATGATAAAGATAAATTTATCACTTAATAATTTTAAGTATTTCATTAATTATAATTATTAAACAGTTTAGTCAGATTCAACCCTTAATTTTCAGTTTATATTAAACAATTATATTATTAAGAAATTTTAATGTTTAAATCATTCAATACTTAAAATTTAACTATTAAATTTTCAACATTTAAATTTCAGTCTTACTAAATATCATCTAATATATTATTGCTTTTACGTTGCAAAAAGATATTCTAGAGCTTTAAGTAAAAGCATTGTGTAGTATTTAAATTTTGATTTTGAAAGAAATAAACAATTGTTTGGAGAAGATAAATGAATTAGCCGGCGCGAGTAAATTTGAAAATTTCATATTGATAATGTAGGTAGGTTCAACTTATTAATAAAATCAAGGTGTAAAAAAATTATAAATACATTTTTGTTCATTTTTGAGTCAGACTACATAATCATAATTTTGATTTTATTTCAAATTTTAAAATTAAAATCTTTTTATAGTAATTTAGAATGAGTTTAATTTGAATAATATTGAGTGAAACCCTAAGAAATTATATTTTGGTTAGCTAAAAGGGAATTCAACTTTAAATTTTCAGGTAATACAAATTTAAATGAATTAAAAATCACTTGAATTAAGTAATTTTTTTTTTTACCTTTGCCTCAATTTTTTCTTCAACAAATAAAATATGAATTATTGTTATAAAAATAACTGCAAATAAAATTAAAGAATTAATTATTATAAATCCTTGATGCTTGTTATAATTAACTAAACTATCTTTTTGGTTTCAACCTCATATGAAATTTCTCCTGGTCATTATTTTGGTATACTAAAAATATTTTTTTCTTATTTTTATATTAAATTCATAAAAAAATATTGATAATACCATCCATAGTAACTCAAATTTCTATTTTATACTATTATGTGCTGAAACCCTAGAAATTAATATAGAAAAAACATATTTACAAATTTAACAAACACAATCTTCTAAGAAAAATAATTCAAGAATTATGTGAATAATTAATCAAAAGGTTCAATACTATATGATTCCCCTATAATTTTTGTGTTATACTACTTAATCCCTCACTTTTAAAAATTATATTAACATTCTCATAGCTTAATTTCATCATGTTGAAACATCTTTCTGCTAAAATTTCTACTAAATTTAAAAAAAAGTTGATATTATCCTTAATTTTCATTTTAATTTTTACTCTTTATCCTTTTACTCATAATTCTGCATGAAAAACTAATGTAATTACTATAATTAAAAATCGAGGAACTAATAACAATCATAAATACAACATCAACTAACAATTTAGTACTTCTAATGGATGAATAGACCTATTTCCTCTAATGTTCTACTAATCTTTAAAACCCAAAAAACAATTAAAGGATGAATTTTTTCTATTAGCAAACCCATTATCCATTTCCTCTTTGTTGCATATAACTCAATTCACAATTTCAGGTAATTTGTATCCATGGCATATAACTAATTTTTTCATCATGAAAATCTTTAAATTAATATAAGTATTTCAAAGCAATTTTCAAATTTTTTTTTAGTAGATAAAAATCTAATTGCTTCTTGAGTTTTTTTAAAAAGTGCATATTAGTCCAAATTAATTTTTTTATTAATTTAATCCTCTATCTATCGATTTAAGAGCTATTTGAACCCAAAAAATTATTAAAAAATAATTTTTCACATTAAAAATCAATAAAATTATTAAAATAATATAAAAATAAAATAAATAAACTAAAATGTCATTTTTTTTCTAAATAACAACTCTTTCTTCTTCAATTAAGTATATTCTAATCCTCACTATCATCTCAAAATCTTTTTTATTTGAAATTTTCATATTCAATTTTTACTTTATACTTATATTTATTTTAGTCTCTCTTTTTTTATTTTAAAAAAAATTAGATATTTTTATTGGTTAAAATATGAAGACAAATGATAAGTAAATTAATCAAGAAAAATTAACTCATTTATGCTTTGATCGTGACTAACTAGTGACAATTAGATAGATGTAAGACAAATAGCATACTACTTTATATATAATGATTATGTTTTTATTTCGATTTAAATTTTAATTAATTATTTTTTATTTTAATATTACATGTTTCATTGATAAGACAATATTTCAATTGCTTTATTAATTATAATTTGAATTTGAAGATAAATGATTCGAAGATTATTTTTAATTTTACATGTTAAATACGAGATATATGTTACTAATTTAATATTCAGTTATAGACATTAAATTATTTAAAAAATATTTTTATTGCAAAAATATTTCTTTGATTTTGGTTTAATTTTAAGGTCAATATTTATAGAAATCAAATTCTTTAAATACAATAGATCAACATGGGAGATATATATATATATATATATATATATATATATTAGAGAAATAAAGTAATAAATATGTAATAATTTTATTTTAAAAATTATTTGATATAAATTATTTTTTTTAAAAAAATAATTCTAGAATGATTCAACTATTCTAAAAATAAATTATTAAATCTCAAATTGAAGAATATAAGAGACTAAAACTTAATATAAGATAATTTTTTAAAAAAAAATTCAAAGTATGTATTACTAATATATAAAATTATGCCTGTATATTTGAAAAAATGATAAATTTTGGTTTTTTATTTACTTTTTACATTTTAATAAATTTATTAATTTAAAATATAAAAATTTATTTTTTGGATTTATATAATTTTCAAATTTTAGTATAATTAATAAAAAATATAATTTAGGCTAATATACCCTTTTTAAAAAAGTTTAGGGGCAATTGAATTTTTAACCATGAAAAATTTATCTGAAAGTTTATATGAATTACTTATACTAGTTTCATGACATTAATGTAGGAGCAATATAATATTTATAAATGAAGGATTAAGTAGTATAATATAAAAAATATATATATAGGGAGTCAAAATATTTAAACCTTAATCAAAATTTTATTATAAATTTTCATCGAAACAAATAGTTCAATTCTCGAAGAAAATTTATCACCATCTGATGTCTGCACCATTCACAAACACAAAACTCGATGCCCCAACTGTTGTTGCCGATACCAACTGATCAGAAGGCATGTTGTCGTCAGGCTCAAAGTTGCAGACACCATACAGCAAGCCGAAGCTAATTCCCCGCTCTCCGCCTCTAATATCCTCATACGAGTAGTCTCCCTCGACTACATGAGGCAACTTTCTAACCATATGAAAACACAACCATATACTATCATTATTTCTCCTCTCATTGATGCTGCAAGAAAGATTAAGTTCAGAGATATTTCAAGCCAAATAATTGAAGGCTTTTACATGTCAATGGCAAGTTAACAAAGTCATCGCTAACGTACTTGGTTCTCAAATTTCAATATTCAATAATTCTTTTGGTGCCAGCGTAAGATAAAACAAGTACAAATTTAATTCAGAAATCACTTTTTTTTTTCTCAATGATTCAATAACTCAAACATTTTTTAAACTAATTTTAAAAAATTGGAATGCTTGTTGCTTGGCAAAATACATCTCCAACCAGCTAAACTTTTCATTTTTTTGCTATTGAACCCCTAAACTAATTTTTTATGACATTGAGCTCTCAAACTTTTAAATTTTTTTTTATCATCGCCCCTTTGTTTAACAGCTCCATCGCGTGTGCATTTGTTAACCCGTTAAATGCGCAAGAGAAACTAAATGACAAAATTGACCTTGCCAAATCTACTATTGAGCCCCTTAAATAATTATATATTTATTATTTAGAGTAATATTTATAATTTATCATTATATATTTATTATTTATGATTATATAATTTATTTTTATATTTATTATTTATAATTATATATTATAATTATATATATATATGAATGAAATAATTATATAATATAATTATCTAATTATAAATGAAATAATTATATAATATATAAATTACATATAAATTTAATATATATTATTATTTTTATTTAATTATAATTAATCAAGATTTTTTCATAGTATGGAGTAACATTCAAAATTTTTTTGTTATATAATATTTTTTAGAATAGTATTAGAGATAACTTCAAAAGGAAGAAATATTAATAAAAAATCAAATTCTCCAAAATAGATAAATTTAATAGTTTTAATTATTTTTTAAAAAAATTATCTGAACCAAAATGAAAAATTAGGTATAAAATAATGCTTAATTTTGTTCATATTTGGAAAAATATAGATTAAAATTCAGATTTTTTTTATATATTATTATATTTTTTAGAATAACATAAGAGATAAATTTGGTAAGGAAGAAGTTGTGATAAAAAAAATTCTCAGAAAATGGATTGACTTAATAGTTTTAATTATTTTTGTAAACAAATAGATTTAATTGAATCAACATTTTGTTCATATATGAAGCCAATAATTTTTAAAAGTATGAAGCAGAATTTAAAATTTTTTATTACATTATATTTTTTAGAATAACATTAGAGATAGATTTAGTAATAAGTAAATTATGATAAAATAAAATTCTTAAAAAGTAGATAAACTTAATAGTTGCTAATTTTTTATTTAAAAATAGGTTTAATTGAATCAAAATCAAAAGAATTAAAAATTTTGTGTTACATTGTTATATTTTTAGGATAATATAAGAAATAATTTTGACAATAAAAAAATAGGATAGAATAAAATTCTCAAAATCAAATCAACTCAGTAGTTTTAATCATCTTAAAAATAATTAAAACTATTGAGTCGATATGAATTTATGCCTAATTTTTTATTCTGATTCTATTAATTTTTTTTAAAAAAATAATTAAAACTATTGAATTTATTCAACTTTTTGAAAATTTTAATTTTATCGGTATTTCTTCTTTCTAAATTTATCTATTATACTATTCTAAAAAAATACAATATAATATAATAAAAAAATTTTGAATTGTACTTTGTACTATAAAAATTCTTCATTAATTATAATTAAATAAAAATAATATATATATTAAAATAATTATTTCATATATATATATTTATAATTTATATAATTATACATGATAAATATATAATTATAAAAATGAGAGATTCAATAGTAGATTTGATAAAGTTGAGGGGTCAATAGCAAATTGATAAAAGTTTGAGGGCTCGATGTGGTCAATTTGGTAAGGTCAATTTGGTCATTTTGATTCTCATGTGCTTTTTAACGAGTCAGTGAACGCATGAGTTTACGGAAGAAGAGAAACAATGCTAATTTCTGTTTTTTTTATTTTTTGTTTTTTTTTTATTTTAAAAAAAACAATGCTATTGCATAGAACAAAAGCATTTCTTGTGCTTTTGTTCAGATGAGGGTAATTTAAGTTTTTTTTTTATATATATTTATGCCCTTTACTAATAGAAAAAAAGCTAAAATTATTGACAGAAGAGGTTTTTTGTATGATGAAATGAGGGGTGATTTAGTTAATTATGATAAATATTAGGAATTTATAGTAATTAATTCAAAATTCAAACATTTGTTCATTGCCTTTTTTTTTTTTGAAAATTTTACAATTTTTATTTCAAGTTCTTAAATTTACTTTTATTTTAACAATAATTGATTTTTTTTCTTATCTTGCATGTTTAGTAAGACTGTATTCTTTATCTAATTAAATTCAAGGATATATCTCTAATTAGATATGCTCAATCTATATATTTACAAATGATTTTCATAATACTAATTGAAATTTGAACTCTAATATATAATTAACTAGTAAAGTAATAATTATTAAATTAATCATTAATTCATACATTGTGCAAATTATAGTATAAAAATTTCATAAAATTAATCATAAGATTCGTGGGTGTTGTAATATAATTATAGTAATAAATTTTAAATAAATTTTTATTTTTATCAAATAATTAGCTAATTAGTTCAATAATTTAAAATTAATATATAAATAACAACGGAGATTTATTATTATGTTAGTTATATAAATTATTATCTAATGAGATTTTTACAAGCAAATAATAATTAGAAAAATAAATAATTATATTTAAATTAGCATAATAAATTCTAATAACAATATATAATTATTTTAATAGAAAATAAGAAAGTTCATAATTTCACTATTTTTTATTGGCCATTTGTTCTATTTCATTCTTTTGAATTTTTTAATTTATATAAGAAATTAAATATTTATTATTATTAAAGTCTTAAATAAAGTTAACACAAAAAAACTTTTTCTTATATTATTAAATTTCATAAATTATTTTACTTGAACAACTTTCTATACTATTTAAATTTTATATTTTTGTGTTAATTAAGGACATTAAATATTTAATTATTAACTAGAATATTAAATATTTAAATATTAGCTTACTTGACACATAATAAAATAAAAATATTTTATATTATTATTTATTAAAAATATTATATTATTAATATAATTATTTGATAAATAACTAATACTAGTCAAAAAATTAAGTTTAAAATTAAAATTATTTATAAATATTGATTGTAAAAATAATAATTTAAATTATTTCTTAAATTTCATAAATACATTTTATATGTATCTATTTATATTTATAAAAAAATCTAACTTTGAATTATATTTTATAAATTTTAAATTATTATATAATTAATGATGATTATTATTTAGCATGATTATCAACTATTGATATCTGATACTATAATTTCACTTTCTTATCTTTAAAAAATTATTTGATATGACTTTAATTTTTAAAATTTTAATTAACTAAAAAAGTCTTAAATTTTAATCGAGATACTTTTTTGTTAAATAATATTATATAATTTAATGATAAATAATAATTTTTATTTAATTTAATAATAAATTATTAATTATAATATTATAATATAATGTATAACAAACCACATTGCAGCATAAGGAGGTACGATCTTTGGTGCTAATTACCTAAACTGCCCTCATAAGTCGACTTTCCAATTCTCTTTTCGGTTTGACCGAACCTCCAAATTTCACTTCTTTTCTCTTTCTTTCCATCTCCATTCATCATCGGCATAGAGCGTTTCTGTTTTGGTGATTACTGAGAAGGAAAGCATCGATTATTGTGGTTAAGACGGTCATAACTATCGTTAATTGCAATTTGTTCTGATGTTTTATAGTTAATTGTGGCTATTCTGCTGCTAAAGGCGTTTCCTTTTTTTCTTTTTTTAGGTTGAATTACAGTGATGCAGTTGTAGGTTTCTGTTTTGGGGAGAGATGCAGAAATTGGGTGATTATAAGTTGCCACAGTTCTTCAATTATCCGCCCTACTTCACGTATGTTTCTTTACTTTTCTGTTGTTGTATTGTTGTTTCATTTGTTATGGAAGAACGAAAAAAGAATTTTCAATTAATAGGAACTGCATGATTTGATTAGTTTAAGCCTTAATCTGTGATGTAACGGCAATATGTCTCTCTTATAAGTTTCATCATTGTTGACACTTGTAATTCTTATTATTATCATCTAAATGTTAGAAAGCATGTAGGGGAATCATATACCTGGATTAGGAATGGCATAAACTAATACACAGTGTTTCCCCTAATAAGTATGGAGCCCATAAGAAGTTATGCTAAGTTCAAAATCCGTTCATTTCAAGTTTTCTGAAATTTAGAGTAGGTGTTAATTCTCCCAATTGATGACCCATGGTATGATATATCATATAAATGTGTTCCTTTACATTATGAATGCTAGTTGTACAGGACTGTGGGTGATCATTGTGGGTATAATAGTAGATGTTTAGTATTACCACTGTTTCTTTTTGAATGATCTCATGTTGGTTAAGTATGACATTATGGTGCGGCTTCATTGTTCATGTGTCGTGCTATTAAATGTGCGCATGAGGAGGAGGGTATTGAGTAATTCAGTGTTGGTTAAGTGTGCCATCAGATATGCCCTTGTATGGTGTAGGATTTATAATCTTTTGGTTGTGATGTTCTAACGGTCAGAAAGGCATAAAGACAGTTCAGCAGAGTAGTTTTGTTCTTTCTGTCCATATTCATTAGTTGAGTGCCACATTTTGTTTTCTGTTATTATAAACTCAATTACACTGCCCCCTTATTGATTGTAATTTTTAGTTAATCATTTTCTACTGCATTTCTCTCGTCGTCGTTTATAGGTTGCAGCCAGTTAGAGACACTCGAGATAAGCAAGTACAGCTCTGGAAAGAACTTATCCTTGATTATTGTAGAACTCAGCAGATATTTGTGGTTGAATTGGAAGAGGAATTTCCTTTGTTCTGTAATCCTGTAATTGAAAGTAGGTCCTACTTCTTAATTAGGTTCTGACTAAATTGTTTGTATACAATCTGCTCTCAAAAACTTTTTTACTCTTGTGGCAATGCTATTTCGATTTCAAAGCCATTATATTTGTAATTTTCACAATTTGAATGAAGGATTTGTGAGATGCTTGAAGCTCTTAAAATGAAGAAATTAACTGTTTATGGATCCAATAGTGATAAAGCTTCAGAGCCCTTTCTCACATAATATATTCTGCTTGTGATTCTTCATATTTTACAATTACATGCCTTTGTAATTCGTGTTGTGTTTGTGGTTCTGAAAATTTTTGCATAGAGGTTGACTTTTGGGAACTATATTATATGGAAGATTCTTTGAATGCTATCCTGTAAAGTCAGGAGTAATTATGCTTTCTCACAATTTTGAGCATTTCCCACGGGAGGTTTTGTTGCTCAATGGAACCTAGAAAACTCACTATTTTTAGAATAAATTGCATATAACCTGTAGCAATTTTGCTTATAGAATTTGATCTTGGCCGTCTCTATGATAAATAGTGAATCGACTTTCTAAATGTGTTAAAGATATGATTCTTCTTCACTGTGAGGTTAAGACGACTTAAAGCAACCTGGAATATATAAGTTACTGTGTGATGAAGGTGCTGTGAACTACTAATCGGCATTGTTTGTGTTGAATGTTGTGGTGATATTTTTACTATAAATTTGTTTTCTTGAACGGGCAGGCAAATTCTGAATAACGTTGTGCAAATTCTAAGGGCATTGAATTTATTTTCCTCTTTCTGGTGACATTTTGACTTAAATTGCTAGAATTGTGTGCCTTTGCCTGGTAGTTGGAAGGTTTATATATCATATTGAAATTGTGCCATATATTGTAAGATATGAATCAACACTAGTTGAGTTCGACAATTTCTCGGGGAGCTATTACTTTGTTCCCCCTTACATCCAATTTTAGTCAAATAAATTAGCACCCTTAAACTAAATCATGTTATGGATTTTCTTTCCTTCTGCATTGTCTTTATGTACTTTTTCCCTCTTTATATGATGTAGGATCTCTCAGTCATGAAGCTAGAAAAGCATTTCTCTCAGCATTAGTCTCAGAAGGTCAGTTTTTCTCTTGCTGGGCTCAACCGTCATTTATTTTCTTCAGATGAAATTTCAAAATTAGACATTGGAATTGTGCATATTGGAATTTCAAGGGCGCAGATTAATGCTCTATTTCAAAATTTTAGTAACCTTTCTAAATGAAAAGATCCTCTAGCTGCTATAATTTTAATAAGTAATGTATTATGTTTCTTGCTGTCTTGACAGGCCATGTATTATACATCATGTCGTTCTAACAGGCCATGTATTATATTTCATGTTGTTCTAACAGGCCGTGCAGAATGGTTAGATAAGGGGCATAGGAAATGCCTCATTCTGTGGCACCGTATTCAAGACTGGGCGGACATAATTTTAAGATTTGTGAGTCAATCGTGTTTGCTATAATGAAGAAGTGGGGTGTGTTTGTTCTAGTATTTCCATTTGATGAACTTGTTTATCTTATTAGGCCAAGGACAATGGCATAGAGGATGGTGTTATGACCATTGAGGAAATACGCTCGGGGATTGAATCTCGGGGAACAGGTAAATTTATTCATTCTTTGATGAAAAGGATTTTGGAATTGATTTCAGAAAATTCCACTGCAGCACCCTTGCTTTAAGTGAGAGCTATTCTATACCATGCTAAACTGATGTGGCTGTAAGGTTGCACCTCCCTTTATAGGGAAGCTTAACTCTTCTGCTTATGGTTGTCTTTAATATCTGACTCAACAGCATCAGTTCATCTTTTCTATTGAGCATCATGTTATATACATTGTGATAGAGTTCATCTTTGCTAAACTTCAGAGCTTCATGGGATAGATCGCACAATTTTGATGCGGGCACTGAAACTGCTAGAACACAAAGGAAAGCTCGCGATCTTTAAGGGAACTTCAACTGATGATGAAGGTGTCAAATTCTCTGTATAATGTTTCAGATGTAACCTTATCTTGCTGAATCTGTTTTCTGAATATAGTCAAACCTCGCTGCCTATTACCCTCTCAAACTCAATCTGAGACATTTTCTTCACATATGAATTTACTGTTATTTCTTCGGGTGTTCACCCTACCTTCTCCAAATTTTTTTCCTTGAAAAAGGATATTCATCAGTTGCCTAAAGTTTTTGCTTTTGTTTTCGGTTCAAAAGATGAAGTACTCCATGTGAAATGGGCAATTTACCCAGTTCTTCTTGAACATGCAACTTGCAAATATGCATGTATTGGCCAATTCTTTTAGTTTTCTTTTTTCTTATTGCAAATGTTTTCCTGAATCTTTCTCTGTCGTAATGGCCAGAGATTTGGATTTTAAATTTGCACATAATAAATAAGTACATCTCTTTTATTGAATTAACCGGGCAAGTTGAGACATGTTCCAAAAACAACAAATAACAAAGGTAATAGGATAAAATAACCATAAGGTAGGCATTACTTTCTATTATTATCAAGTAAATTACGTACTTTCCCTATTATTCCCTAACTCTCTTTTCACTGGTATATTTCGCAAAATCTCATTCAGACAGCAATTTCTAAGTAGTACCTAAATCATTTTTATTAGCATGATTCCACACAACCTTCCATTTTTTTCATAGGTGCCGTAGAAAAGAAAACTCCGTTAATATACTAAGATATGAAACTATAGAACGTGTAATTGTTGCATAGAGGATTATACCTTAAGTTGGTTGCTAATGCCATGGACTTAAAGACAGCTACCAGTGCAATGATTAGCAGCATCAAAGGGTGAAAGTTTGCATCTTAATGAACATGAAATGATGCATCATCCAAAAAGGAAAGAAATCCTTCTAACTCTCCTACACTTGAAAGACAACTAACATTTAGGAAGGATAGGAAATTGAGGAGGAATACAAGGGGGAAAAACAGGCATTGAAGGGGAAATGGCGAGAAAGAAAGGAGTAGAAGATAAAGCAGATCTCTGGAGGAGGCAGAGTAGTTCTTAGAAGGGCATTAGAAAGTGGATTAGCAGTAGTAATTTGGCCTTGCACTATGCTAAAACAAGTATCACCAGTAATAATTCCTAAGTTCTTCCACTCATTAATTCACAAAAATATCCCTTCTTCATTGAATTTATAATAAAAATGGTAAGATAATCAAAATTATAAACAAACATCTAATAATTATTTTATTCATGCTTCAAAATAAAAAGCCGTGTATATGAAATATAATTTAAAAAATTACATACAAATTAAAATAAAAATAAATCATTATCAACATAGCGATTTCTATTGCAGTTGGAAATCTAAAATGCATTACTTCTATTTTAAAACTAACTAATGATAATTATTTAATTTCTAATGTGTAATAATATTTAATGTTAAAAATTAATTGTGTTATAAATAATTTAATAATAAATATAAAAATTAAATATTTTATATTACTTTAACTTTAGTTATTATCAAGAAAAGAAGTATAAAATTTTAAAAAATTAAGAAAATGGAATAGTGATTATCAAGAGTTCTAAAAGACTTGATGATATGTTAATCAAAGGAATTAAACTTTCTCTATACTTTAATTATTAAACATATAAGTGGTTAATCCACACGTTGTACTGATATTTATTTGATATTATTTATTTAAATTTATGTAATAATTTAAATTTATTTTAAAATTTCACTAATTTTGATATATTTTTCAGCACTAAATTTTATAATATATTATTTATAATAATAAAAATTAATATAACTCTAATATTCAATCCAACTATACCATAATATATCTCATAAAATTTAATATTTAAATATAAAAGTATTTTTGTTAAAAAACTTAGTAATGTATAAAATTTCAATATTCATAGATGTATAAAAAATGATAAAAAATAGTATAATTTTTTTTAAAAAAAATTAAGATACATAATGAATCAAACATAAATGACAATTATGAAAGTTTATTAGAATAAGGAACTACTATTTGCATTACGAATTGCCTAGGAGTGATCAAAGCAATTATTGTCGGATTTCTATAGGAGGCAAAATCTCGGCATTCCAACAAGCCCATGAATAAATTTCAGAAGTGTTCAAGTTCAACCAAGAAGTGAAGTGCAATTGTCATATAGCTACGAAGAGGAAGGTTGTAGCAATGAAAATGATAATCATGATGGTGGTAGTAGCAGTGCTGCAGGCAATCTATAACCATCCATTCTTCATTATGCTAGAAGTTTTGGTCCAAAATGCCTTACACAGTAGGCAAATCCAGCGTCCATTGCACATTGTTTTCAGTCCTTGCATGTCTAAATATGCAATCGTTCTCCCTCTCATAATGCTTTCAATTGTACTCAAGGCCGTGCAAAAATAATTAAACCCTAATTTTTGTACATATAAACCCCTAAATTTCGCTCTTTGGCTGCTTTCGGGTTATTTATTGTTGAGCTTGAGTTGCTGGTCCGTATTGGAACTTCTTTCCCAGCAGTAGATAATATCGTTGGCTGTTTCGTAGGAATTTCTCGTGTTTCCATTGTGGTTTAGGTTAGTTGGATTTGTGCCTTAGTGCTTGAGTCAGTGTTCTGCTTGTGCCTTCTGAGTTTGTTAGAGATGTCTGTAGTTTATATCGTTTATTTGGGATTGCAGTAGAGAAATTAACTACTGTGAACTATCACACGAGCTCTCGTCATTACAAATTTGATAGTTATTTTCTTTTTCCTAGATCTACCATTTATGCTTGTGCTGAGATATTGTACTAGTTTGCCAAAAAAAAAAATATAGTATTGCCTGATTTTTCAGAGATCCATACTGGATAGTACACCATGGAGTGATTGTTGAAGGTATTAGAAGAGGGCTATTCAGCGCAAGAAATTCATGCAAGTACCCCAGTATCAGTTGCAATATAGAAGTTGGATTCTGGTCAATAATGGAGATCCCTCATGTAAATTCGGATTCAAAAGTAGTTTCAACTATTAATAAGTCTATAGTCTGGATGGTTCTTTCAGTTTCTCCTGATCTCAATTTGGAAGGAAATTTTATAGAACAAAAGAGTAGAAGTCCAATGTCGAAACTTCTCTAATATGATACACACCAAAGAAAATCAAATATATCTTACAATAAATAGGAGGCCACTTAACATATACCTTTCAAGAACTTGTTTCTCACAAAATACAAAGAATGAACATTAATTCCTACCAACAGTAAAGCAAAAAGAATGCACCGCTGTTCAATAAGTAACCAAAAAGCAAATTATGCAGCCAAAAAAAAAAAAAAAAAGCTCCGAGGTACTTCAACCTAGAACAAGGCGACCAGAGACTGTAGGAAACATGGTAAGGCTTTGTGCAGAGTGATCGTTCCAATCTCAAAGCAGCAAAAGAATGGTGGAGAGAACAGCCAAATTTGACAGGAACAAGCAGGAAGCAGTCTTAGGTTGGCCATTTGGTGGTCTTGGAACTGCTGTTGTACTTCCATTACCTGGGCTGGAAGATGGGGCTCTCAGTCTAACGGAGGGCAAAGGTGACTCTACCACATCAGGTTCCATTAGCATTGGGTTAGGAGCCTCTGCCGGTGGCAAGTAATCAGGTGTAATTAGTTGAAAGAGACCGCCAGGCGGAACAGGGCTCATGTAAGGGCGGGTGTTTTTGCCCAAATTTAAACATCGGTTCTCTGCAATAGATTGGAGAATCAGTATCAGTACAAAGCAAGCAGGGTTTTTTTTTTTTTCTATTTGAAACTAGCAAGCAGGTTTAGTAATAAGTAAATTTATTCTGAACCTCCCCAAAAATACAGATAAGACAAACTCAATGACGGTTAAGGGATTTAATAAAACAGGCCTGAAAATCTATATGCTGATGAAGAATTTGCCCAATGTTGTTAACCTCCAAAGAACTATGTTTGGCAGATCGATTATGTATGGGAAATGCAACAGAACAAAAATAAGATAACATTCTATTCTGGTCCATGAAATGCTTCCCAACTGTTCCTATGTCAAATAAAGAGAGAAGCCAATCAGAACTTCCACTTACTTCTGTATCTAGCAGACGTTAGAGGGAAGTCTGTGATAACACCACTAACATTGGCTCCTACCACATAGGAGTTAACCTCAACATTTGCATCTGAGAAGAAGTCCCATGCTTGAGATACAAACTCATTGCTGAAGGTCTCTACATAAACATGAAGCCCAGCTGATTTAAGACTTGGTACAACATCTGTAACACCAGTGAGAAATAGTGCATTGCTAGGGAAGACAGAAGCCTTGCTGATGACCACAGAATTAGCAAATCTCTTAATGTCCTTAATGGTTGCATCAGAAGCAGCTCGAATATTCTCATCAACACTGTAAACAAGCTTGTAATTGCTTTTCTCCTTAAACTTCTCCAAAACAGAACTGTTTGTGGACTGAATCATAACTTCTATTGCAACTTGCTTATCATAGCCAGCTTTGCTCAAGGCATTAAGCACTGCATCAGTTACGGGTAATTGCTGCTTCTCTATAAGATAGGCTGCATTCTGAAATGAAATGAAGAGACAACGAATTATCAAACACAGTGGAAAGGACAAAAAATATGTTCTACTGAATTTGGCGCTGCATGAAAAGTAGGAAAAATCGACCATTCTGTTTTTCAGCAACAAAACCATATCATCTAAAGTCTGCAAAGCAAATTATGATGCATATTTCTAGTAATCCTCTGTCCCATACTCTTGGAAATGACTTGGGCAGCTTCTCTGATTGGGTATATCCAAATTTAATGTATATTCGGGTCAGATATGTATTTCTTAGATGATTGAGAAACACTTTGTCCAGTGATACTTTATGAAGCATTACATTCCAGCAGTTGCAATATGTGTATGTCGCACCTACTGGGAACATCCAGCATTGAACAGAAAATCAGACGGGGGAAGCTCACCCTTGTAAATGAGCTTCTGAAAACATTGATTTTAGTACTTTAAAGCAAGTAAATATGTATAGGCATTGGAGGGAAAGAGGAAGAGGAAGAGGAGATGAAGATGGCAAAATTGGTTTTGGCTTACATGATGGGGGGGGAGGAGATGAAAGCTTGCTTCAACTTTAAAATTAACCAGCTCGCCATAAATACCACAAATGCAAGAATCAAAGTATTCAAGAAAGGATCATGATCAACTAATATCAGCATAGCAAAATCCCACCTCAATACTGATCAAGACACCAGAGATAGAGCTAGCATTCTTTGCCAGGGCCAAGAAATCAGACAAACTTAAAAACTTTCCATCATTTTCGAACTTCGGATTTCGGAACAGTTGATATCTTGCTTGAGGGTTTGCTATCGCCGCTACAATAACATAAGAAGTATATTAATTCAAGGGTCATAAATATTTTAAAGATAGACAGTTGTAAGATATCATACCCACGCTGATAAACAGAAGCAAACATAACAGTCAAAAAACAATTAAATGGCTCATGTAGGTTTTACAGGCAGCACAAAAATAAAGGGAATAAGAAATTGTTAAGAATATAAGAACTAAAGAGTTCACAAAGCAAAGCCTAACAATGATCCTTCCCTCATGCACTAAGTTACTAATTTCTATTAAACAAGAAAACTCAAAAAAGCATGCACCAAATCTTGTATATTAATTGCATTAAAAAAAAAAAAAACTTGCATATTCAGAAACATAGAATAAATGATCATTTAATTCCAGAAATAGAGAAGAATTCCTCTAATTTTATCCTGGACTCTTCAAATTTCTGTATGCAAGTATATTTATCATTCTCAAGTATCATCATTGGCTAGTTATGCAGTTTTGGCTCATTGCCCCTTAAAAAAAAAAAAACTGTCTTACAAGCTTAGAATATTCATGCTTTGTACAAAATATTTTCTGACATTGAAATATGATTATAATATAAATGAGTTTCAGTTTATTGATATTAGAAAATCTTTAAAATTATGAGATTATATATTTGAATGCAAAATCTACTTAATTTAAGAAAATTGATCATAGTACATAAAAACATAATAATAAATTAAGATAAATAATTTACCATGATTATTTTATGTAAATTCTGAGTTTAAACATATTTATGGCTATTATGTTTATTATTAGTTTCAATTCAAACACTAAACTTTAATTAGTATAATAATAAATATTTCATTTTCAAAATTTTTATAATAAAATCTTATTGTTATCTTTGATAGATTATTTGTTATATTATCTTGCAATAACAAAGTAAATTTCTTTAATATAGTTTATAAAGTATAAAAATTTGATATTAAAATATCACATCAAAATCTTGAATTCCTATAAATTTTTGTGACTAAATCTCTTATAAAAATATTGTATGAATGATTTTATTGAATAAAATTAAAATTAGTTAATTTATTGATATAAATAAAAAAAATTCCATTAATTTATAATTCAATAGTAAGTAAAATGCTGATAAAAAACTAATCTATATTAAAATCCTATAAAAATCTACTAATAATAATCTTTTAGTTAAAATAAAATTAAATAATTTTATTAATAGAAATTAAATATTAATAATTAATAATAACTATAATTATTTATGAAATATTATATTTGCTAATAATATATATAGTTAATTAAATTTAGAGAGAAAAAAATTAAAATATATAAAAAAGAAAATGGAAGAAAACAAGAGATAGTTGTTTTAGTATATATCAATAACATGTTATATTACATGTATAAAATAAGAAATCAAATAATCACAAATATGATCATTAAGAGAAACTAAATGCCACTATCATAGAAATAATGATATATGTTAAGATAACCATTTTTGATAATTGAAAGATATAAAGCATTCACAGATAAAATTTAAAATAAATGATATGCAAATTGACAAAATATCACATTTAATTGTAATTATTAATGTATATAGAGAGGAATTATGTATTGTACTTATATTAAAAATTGGTAATAACTATAAAAAGTATAAGTTATGTAAATTTATGTCAAAAATCATTTTGAATGATAACTAATATAGCTAACAAATTTTCAAGAAAAATGAAAAAGAAAATTAAAATGGTAAAAAATAATTATAGTTATTAAACTATATGAGAATAGAATAATGAAATTATACTAAAAGTCAGTGATAATTATAGTAAATTTAAATAAATTTATGTAACAAAATTATATTAAATGATAGTCAATAGTGTGTGTGTGTGTGTGTGTGTGTATTTAGTAAATGTGTGTGTGTGTGTGTATAGTAAAAATAAAAATAAAAAAAGAAAATAAAAAATTTTAAAAATGTAACGAGGAATTGGATGGCACTGTTCTAAAAACAGTGCAATCTAATAATGTATAAATTGTAAAGATAAGAAAAAAATTTTTAAAAAAAAGTAGACAGAAATGGGTGGCACTGTTCCAGTAACAGTGCCATCCGATTCAACTTTAGTATATATAATAATAATGTGTCAGATAATCATGTATTTATTTTAGCCAGAACCACTTTACCTGTCCCTTTCTACCTTATAGCATTGAGCACATATTGGATTGCATTTGGATAGTGAAAATGCAAACATTCACAAAGAGAGAAGGAGAGAATCAATTCCCACATATTACTTTAACGAGCAGGTGAGGGGAGGACAAGTCAGAAGATTGAGATCACTACTAAAGAATAAGTAAATGAGAATCAAATTTAACTTACGAGTCAAGCCTTGTATCTGAGTCCACGTCAAGCTGAAGGTAAATATCCCACTGCCTACTTCTTTAATCTCTGGAATTGTTTGTGCAAGCTTGCTATAATTGGACTGAACAACTGTTGTACTGTCAATAAGATTTATGGAGCCTAAGCAAAATGGTACTCCATCCTTTGACATTTGAACAGAGCAGTCAATAACATCAACACCATCTGAAATAGCTTTATGGTATGCCTTGTCAGTACAACCAGGGTAATCTCCACTTGCACCGTTTTTTGAGATGACCAAAACATTAACTGCACCATGACCAAGGTGAACAAAACAGGTAACGATGATGTTCAAAGATGTAATGTCTTCAAAAGATTTGGAATTATACAGTAATGTCTCACCTTGTTTTGAAGCATTCCTGCCTATATGAGAAAAGCAATCTGCAATATGAAAGGAGAAATCAGCATCTCAAAAATGTGTTCCTCCAGGGACTATAAATCCAGCCAAAACCTAAGGTACAAATTTCCCAAGTTCATATCCTAGCAACGACAGAAGAAAGCTTTACTAAAGTTCAGCACTCAGCCTACTGATTTAGACAAAAATATGAATCACCTATAAGTAGAGAATAAGATAAGCACATTCATGAGGAGTCAGGAGTTGTAACAATTAAAAGCTAAATAAGAGTTCCAAGTGACCCGGCTTAGATGCACATAAGAACTTTAGTAATACTACCAAAAAGAAATTATCACTGTATTCAATTTTGAAGATGCTATGAAGTAAAAATAATGTTGAGAAAGAGATGAGTCCACTTCCCTTGTTTCCAAATGAAGTACATGCATCCATTCAGTTCACATTTACATCAGCAATGTGACAAATGTACAGTTCATAAATGCAAACAAATGTTAACAAGAACCAAATACTTCACAATCTGTACAGACGCATGACATTATAAAGAATGTAGAAAGAGAAGGCTCACCTATCGCCTCTGATGGAGTTATTGGGAAGTCAGATAGCACACCATCAACAGAGAAGTCACCATTGTCAACGAAATAAAGATATTCAGTTACTGGATCATAACTGTAGTTAAAACTAAATGGAACATCATTGTAAAATTCTGAAGCAAAAACTTCCAGCCCCGCCTTGTGTGCATCCAAGACAATGGAGGTATGAGGTTGTAAGTAAAGATCAGTACCAACTGGCCAAATGTAATTCTTAGGGATAAGAATTCCGGAGGCAAATGTCTTAATAAATGTTAAATTCTTTAAGAGAGAATTGTAGGTTTGATTTGTTGATGGCTCAATATCAGCAGGTCCTAGAATTCGGAAGATAAGTTTTGTTAGATTAGGGTTGAACCGTGCCGCAATACTTCTCAAGAAAGCCACCTCTGGTGATGAAATATAATTGATAACCACTTTTCTAGATACAGAAAGCACATAATTTCTCATGCTCAAGTTGTGCTGTGTATAGAAAGCATCATGCTGCAGAAGAATCAAACAAAGAGGTTAGTTGAATTAATAGCTAGGAAAGCATACTCCATTGAATTGAAGGAAATGGAAAAGCAACTATGACAACAAAAAGATAATTAAAGAAGACCTTTACTTTTGAAGAGGGAACTTATCTAATATAACAGGGATTTTCTATCATTTACCTGAATATTCAACCATATGCCTGGTGGTTTTAGTGCAGTCACATTCTCAACAGTTTGAATTGGAAATAAATTGCCATCAAACTTATTAGTTCTAGAATATACTCCCTGGGTCACTGTCAAAGGACAAAAGTTGTCAGAATTAGTATGTCACAGCTTGAGAAGATGCAAAAATCAGAACTAGACAACTATAAGTATCAACACCAGTAAGGACAATTTTATTGCATATGTAAGAGAAGGCAAAATAAACTGTTTCATAAAAATCTGCATTGGATAATTATAAGAATTTAATCGGTCAGACAAGTTAAAAAGCCTGTACACAGGTTAATTGAACAACCAATGAATGAATGTCCAAACCCACAGATAAAATCCAACTCTCCTGCTCTTTAAATTAAAAGACAACTAGGTTTTTGCAGCAAGACAACTAGTTATCACTCAGTATTCCCTTAAAACATTAGACACCAACAACCTACAGAGATTCTCACAAACTTCTCCAGTAGCCCATGAAACTTCAAATGACAGGTTCATATGACACTGGTAATCGACCGGATACATAAAATAGACAGCATTAAAATGAGGCAGGTAAAGATGTACAGAAATCAGCTTAAGATTACATAAACTCACAGGCAACAAAAGATGACATTAAGTCATTGTAAGTGTAATCCACTGAAAACCATCCTCTAGTAAGAGCACCATTAACTAGGTAAGTGTTGCCCTTATTTCTATAAACCTGTGAAATGTCAGTAGAATTTTCCAGCCTGAGATCAGGAGCACAAATCCCTACTCCATTTTTAGTTAATTGCACGTCACACCATAGAATTAGATCAGGCACACTCATGGCCAATGCCAATTGATAGGCAGACGAGCTAGAATCTGGAAATATTCCTGAAAACCCTCCACGTGCTATAACTAAGGGTGCATTTCCTGCATCAGAAAATAAATCAGTGAGCTTATATAAGCAACATTGACCAAAAAGAGGTGGTAGCAATTATGGGTGAAACTTGACTCTTCTATCAAATGCTTTTACACAACTCAAACAGGAAATCAATTGATTGGTTCAGTTAGGGTTCTCAAAATATTCTAGGCACTTAAAAAAGATCAAATTCTGCAATGAACAGAAATTTAGCAAGCACATATTATAAAAATATATAATTTTTTATATAAAGAAAAGAAAGTTCTCTTTCTTTCATTTCTGTCAATTTTCTGAGCCAAAAATAAATCAATAAAATCCATATATTTATTTAGACAAATATAAGCTTCCCTTAATTTTCTTTTTTTTTGGGAAGGGGAGAGGGGATAGAGAGAGAGAGAGGGATGTTCAATCTAACAACAGGAAACCCTTAATTTAGGAAAAACTAAACAGTTTTTTTTATAAAAAAAAAAAAAAGAAAAACTGTTTTCTGCCATTGTAGACAATCTTAGAGAAAAAAAAAAAACTGCTTTCTGCCTCTGTAGACATTCTTAGAGGAAAAATTAAAAACCAACATGTCTTTGATTTTATGATACAGAAGCCCGTCTCCAGCATTGCTAGGCGGTGATTTTGAACTTTAAACTTCAGTTAAAGCCATATTAACCCAAATAAGAAAAAGAGAAATAACTTTTTGTTTCAATGTAATCTCGGAATCAAATAAAAACCAATATATGAAAACATGCACCAAGTAAAAATAAAACCCACAGTGGTATAAATCGATGCCCAAAAAAAAGTCCAATTTAGTATAGCTCCAACATTCACTCCAATTTCAAAATGCAAATGTCTGAAAAGACCAAAACCAACAACAGTAACAACCTATGACTATGAATCGAAAATATCAATTTGTCATAACAGCAAGAGAAAAAAAAAATTCTTATTTTCCATCATACATCCCAAAACTTCCAAAAAAAAAAAGGATAAAAAAAATCTGGAATACTGAGTAACTAATTAAACTACCAAATTCTAATCACAAATGAAAGTAAGTAACCCATTTATTATTTAGAAGAACAAATAACGCGGAGATCACAAAAAAAAAAAGTAAAATTAATTTCCTTAGCTTTCTCAAGAACCAAACAAAAATCAGTTCAAACAGAAAAAGAAAAAAAAAAAAAGAAAGCAAAATCTCCTACTACAACTACTAAATAAGTTGGACAGCAGCTAGCTGAGAAATCTACAGCCAAAAAATAAATTAAAAAATGTCATTATTTATCCTTGTCGATTTTTTTTAGCTTTCTAAGGAAGCAAACAACAATTAATTTTCCAAAAAAACAAAATAATAAGGAAGATAACTGCTGCTACAACTACTAATTAAGTTCCACAGCAGCTTTAAAATCTATTTAACAACATATTCAAAATAAATAATATGTTATTTTCATACATTTTCTAGAGAGAGAAAGAATCTAAATTTCTAGAGAGAGAGGGAGGTACCTGTAAGAGTCTGCCACCGATTATCAGATCGCTGAGCGGATACCAGAGCTACTAAAGAGTGAAGTAGTAGAAATGCAGCTACTAGAGAAGCAGAAGCGCGTGGACCACACATTTCTGCCGGAGAATGTCACCGGCGATTGATCACAGCTGGATTCGCCGAAGAAAGGATCGGGAAATGCGTGAGATTTGAGAAGTTTCAAGACAAACAGAGAATAATGTGGAGAAGCACTGGACCTGACCTTACCTGACCTTTTCTTGGATTTATAAATTTATAGCATTGGGATTTTTTTTTATTTAATTAGAATAAATAATATTTATAATTATGTTTCAACGTGATCACAGCAGTTTCCGTGACTGTGATCAAATATATGGTACGCGTTTGTTTCTTTTTTTTTTTTTTTTGATAGTAGAGGCGGCTTATGTGGCTGAGCCGCGCTGGCTGATAGATCAGCTCAAGCGAACTGATGTTTTATTGTCATTTTATTTCAGGGGGAAGTTTCGTTGTCGATGGAGGTGTCTTGTTCTTGATGGTCAGTTGACTTCTAATTTGGGTTTTGTAGATTTGTGTTAGCAATTGCAATTTATTCTTTTTTTAAAAAAAAAAATTGGCTTATCCACAAAAAGATTTTTTTATATTTCGTACATTTTCTTTTTAGATGATTTGAATACTTCTATATATTTTGTCTGATAAATTTGTAAAAAATTATTTATTATATTCTTTCAATAAATTTAAACTCACTATTATAATAATAGAATTATGATTTAATGTTTTTTTAATTTATTGTTATTGGGAAGACAATAATTAAAAATTATTTTTGTCTTTTTTAATATACACTACAAAAATAAAGAAAATAATAAATGATGTAAAGACTCTGGCTATTAAATAAGAAAGTCAACTTAAAGGCAAAAAAAATTTTACATAAAAGAATTTATCATATATATATATATATATATATATATATATATATATATATATATATATATATATTAGTTATAGAATATATTTGATTTATTTATAGAATATGGAATATATCATTAGTTATTGATTGCTAGTTACTGGTTTAAAAATATAGAATATATCATTATTTATCATTAATTATTTGTCATTAGAATAATAATTATTTATCATTAGTTATTGGTTTAAAAATATAGAATATATTTGATTTTGATTGCTAGTTATTAGTAGAAGTGAGTATAAATTCTTTATAAATCAAATTAAATTAAAAATATCTAAACTGAAATTGAACCATATTAAATTAAAAATATCTAAACTGAAATTGAACCATATTAAATGAAAAATATATTCAATTTTAATTTTAAATACATTTTATTATTGAATCAATATTTGAATCAAAGTATAACAAATCAAACTAATCCCAATAATATATATATATATATATATATATATATATATATATATATATATATATATATATATATATATATATATATGTT
>CATIWR010304726.1:0-13060 GCA_949677035.1 Omphalea diandra | reverse complement strand
AAATATAATATTATATATTTAAATATAAAAAAAAAAATTTATATATATTTGTAAAAAATATATATATATATATATATATATATATATATATATATATATATATATATATATATATATATATATATATATACACATACTTTTAATCTCATGTAGAATATTTTTAAGAGTATATTTATTAAACTTAAAAAAAATAATTTCTGACAATATATTACATTGTTGTTTATTTTTATGTACTTAGAATTTTAAATAATTAATGAAATTAATTTAAAGCTTAATTTCCTATTTAGAATATTTTTTTAGGTTTTTCTAATTTTTTGTTCAGAAGTGATTTAAAATTTTTACTTTTTAGATTTTTCTAATTTTCTGTTAAAAATATCTTGGTTTTCTATTTAGAAATTTTTTATTTTTTAGAATTTTTTAATTTTCTATCCTGAAATAGTATAGAATTTTTACTTTTTAGATTTTTTAATTTTTACTCAGAATATTTTTTTTATATAATCTCGACTTTCTATTTAGATTTTTTTTTTTTGGTTTTTAATTTAGGACAATTGAGTTTTTTAATTTCATGTTTAGAAATATTTTTTAATATGACAGTTTTCTATAACATAATGTAAATTAATGACACATTGTTGCATTATACACAGTTATTTGACAACAAGCAAGCAATGATTTAAAACTAACTCTACGATTGAAATTAATAATATACACTAGTCATAAACTCAAACATTGTGGAGATTATTATAATAATAAAATTTAAATTAATTTAATGATCAATTATTATTTTATTAAAAATTACTATTAAGTAAAAAATAATAAAATAAAATTTTTTAAAAATTTGTAATTATGTAGGGAGATAGTTGTAACAAATGATTGTTTATTAATTTATATCTTCAATTTTATGCAACACAATTTTCAGAGAAAATTTTTTATTGAAGGTGAATTAAGTAATTTTTAATAATCAATCAAATAAAAAATATTATGTGTGTGTGTGTGTGTGTGTATATATATATATATATATATTATTGATTCATACTTATAATTTTTGTAGCGTAATTTTAAAATAAATTTATTAAATTTGAACAAAATAATTTTTCACAATCTATTATATTGCCGCTAGCATTTATATACTTACAATTTTGAACAATTAATAAAATTAATTTAAATTTTAGTTTTCTATTTAAAATTATTATTTTTTAAATTTTGTAATTTTTTATTTAGAAATTATTTAGAATATTTACTTTTTAGATTTTTTTAATTTTCTATTTAGAAATTTTTTATTATATGAACTTAGCTTTCTATTTAGAATTTGGATGTTTAGATTTTTTTTAGTTTCTTATTTATAATATTTTTTTTCATAAGGCAATTAATTTATCTAATTTTCTATTTAGAATTTTTTGATATGATAATTTAAAATTAATTCTCAAACTTAAATTAATAATATATGTTGATTGATATTATTTCAAATAACAAAACTGGTCAAATATTATTTAATTCAGATTTTTTTCGATTCCCAATATGGAATCTTCATCTCCCGTTCATACAGCTGATGAAAAAATCTGCCTGGGCAATGACATTAAGATAGTTTCCTTTTTTAAAGGTTGATATTCTTCATATTCTCCAGTTCTTTTAGGCAGACCAACCGGTATTCACACTAGTGATAACGATCCACATAAATATTCTTTCCATGCATAACTATCATAAGGCGTAAGAACTGAGCTGCTACTATCATTGCACATGGCCATTGTAGTAGTGAAGTTTCATACGTTTGTGGGGCTTTGGGTAAGTGTAATTTTTTCCCTTATTGACGAAAACAATTCCTTAAGCATGGATGCTATTCCCATTTGAAGACCGAAAACGACCTGTTCTTGTTTCAGTTAGATACCCTTTTTTAGTAGTTAGAGAAAAAATATATATGTAGATTGCTCGAAAATCGGCTGTGATATCATTTTCACGGAATTGAACCAAACACTATGATAGTGTCATTAAGACAAAAATAATATATTTTTTTTCCATTTTTTCCATATCAAGTCTCAAAGGATTGGAGGAATCCCAAATTCATTGCTGAGTCAGCTAAATTAAGCATCTACCTCTACCATATAAGTTGTCCAAAGCAAAGCTAAACCTCTAATCCATATATCCACACTCGTAGGAAATCGTATGATCTCTTCCTGTTGAATTCGAAGTGATAAACTTTTAATAATTTTGTGCACATGGAGCTGCAAAAAAGAGCAGAAACAGGAGTGATTGATGAACAGAAATGGGTCTATGATTCTTCTACTGATCATAAAGGAAGAATTCCTCTCCGTGCTCAGACTGGTGTTTGGAAAGCTTCTCTCTTTATTATTGGTAAGGATATACATTGGTATCATTATCCATTAAAAAATGTTACTTTTATCTAAAATTAACTCCAATATTAAAAGATGAAAGAAAAGTTCATAGGATATCCGTAGTATGGACTTATAGCTTATTTTGTGTGTTTTGGCAGCAATTGAATTCAGTGAGAGATTGAGTTATTTTGGAATATCAACTAGCTTGATCATTTACCTTACAAAAGTGATTCATCAAGATCTCAAGACGGCTGCCAGGTCTGTAAACTACTGGTCTGGTGTGACTACTTTGATGCCTCTTCTTGGAGGATTTCTTGCTGATGCTTATTCTGGCCGATTCTCCACAGTTATGGTTTCATGTGTAATCTATATTCTGGTAATCATACTCTCATCTTTTACTTTATTTTTTTTAATGATATTAAACTATATGAATTATTGTTAATAAATTTCAAAAGTTTAATCTCCAGCACCTTGTGCAACAATGTGATATCAATGCATGTGATCTCAATCCCCCAAGTTGTCTCCATCAAAAATTCAAATTTGTTTCATGCTTTGGGATTTTAACAATTTGTTTTTTTATATAAGCATAGAAATATAATTGATGATATTAATACGATTTAACACTTAATATTAATTCCTTTTTTCATACATTAATATTTTCATTAAAATTTTAAGTTGACAGAAATTTTTGTTTTTCTCTCTATTTTGTTGATAGGGCTTGGTTGTTTTGACAATGTCACAATTTGTTTCGAGTCTAAAGCCTTGTGATGATGGAGATCAGTGTGACCATGCCAACAAGATTCATAAAACAGTCTTCTTCCTTGCCATCTATTTAATCTCCATAGGAACTGGAGGACATAAACCCTCTTTGGAGAGTTTTGGAGCAGATCAATTCGACGATAATCACTGTGAAGAAAGAAAGAACAAGATGTCTTTTTTCAATTGGTGGAATTTTGGCCTTTGCTCTGGACTCGTTCTTGGTGTCACAGTGATTGTTTACACACAAGATCATGTAAGCTGGGGTGTTGCAGATATTGTTCTTGCTCTAGTTATGGCCCTATCACTGGCTATCTTCATTATTGGAAGACCATTTTACCGATATCGGACACCATCAGGCAGCCCCTTAACACCATTGTTGCAGGTTCTTGTAGCTGCTATAAGAAAAAGAAACCTACCATATCCATCCAATCCTGCTGAACTATATCAAGTCTCAAGGATGGACCAAGGCAGGCTTCTCTGCCGTACCAAAAGGCTCAAGTAAGCAAGAAAACTCCTTGCTACTTTTTTTTTTCCTTGTTCCTTTTTTGTTTTAATGTGATAGGGGGGTTTACCCAATATTTCTGCTCTGTCGGCCTATTCAAACATGCTTAACTATGCCGAATATAATATATTCATGAAAAATTACTTTCTCAAAGCCCTTTGTAGATTCAATTTAATAACAGAGTATCACAATCTCTTATTATTTCTGTTCGCTCTTTCTTGTTTATAATCAATATTTTGTGGGATTTTTCTTTCGTTCACTAGATCCTCCTTTCCCTTGAATTTCAGGTTTCTTGACAAAGCGGCTATTGTCGAAGACATTAAGCCAAGTCCTTGGAGACTTGCAACCGTGACACAGATAGAAGAGTTGAAGCTTATCCTTAACATGATCCCAATATGGCTAGCAACTTTACCATTTGGAATTTGCATAGCACAATCCTCCACATTCTTCATCAAGCAAGGGGCTACCTTGAATAGAAAAATTGGTAATAGTTTTGAGATGCCTGCGGCGTCCATTTTCTCACTTGGTGCCATTGGAATGATAATTACTGTCACCATTTATGAGAAGATCCTAGTACCAATTCTGAGAAAGGTGACAGGAAATGACCGAGGCATCACAATCCTTCAAAGAATAGGTATTGGAATGATTTTCACACTTGCGACAATGGTAGTTTCGGCTTTGGTTGAGAGGAAGAGGCTAAGCGTTGCGAAGGATCCGCTAAATAGTTCACTTTCAATGAGTGTGTTTTGGTTGGCTCCACAGTATATAATTTTAGGTATAGGAGATGGATTTGCATTGGTGGGCTTGCAAGAGTACTTCTATGACCAAGTTCCAGATTCTATGAGAAGTTTAGGCATTGCCTTCTACCTGAGTGTGATTGGAGCTGCAAGCTTCCTCAGTAGTCTCTTAATAACAATTGTTGATCATGTTACGGATAAACATGGGAAAAGTTGGTTTGGAAAGGACCTAAATACTAGCCGAGTAGACAACTTTTATTGGCTTTTAGCATGCATGGCTGCAGCAAATTTGATAGTCTATATGTTCTTGGCTCGGCGATACTCGTACAAAAAGGTGCAAAATAATGCGGTAGTGGCTAATTGCACTGGTGATGATGAGATAACCTCAATGGCTTGAAAGACACTTTTCATTAGTGGTGTATGAATTGAATATCGATTATTTACGTGTAACATTAACCTGTCTTATATTTAGTGTTTTATTGAATTCTTGAGAATGTTTTAGTGAATGCAAACTCAGGATTTATTACAATAACTGTTGGTCTAATAAATAATTTGCGTTTTATATACATGTTAAAAGCCAATCTCAACATGCTTTATTTGAACTTACAAAACTAAGTATGATCTTAGGGAATGCGCAAATATGACATTGCTATATAGGCACTTGACAGATACACTAATTTCTTATTTTAACATTGTTAAACATGTTGTCCTGTAGACCCTGAATAAGGGTGTATTGAGTTCTAATTAATTTTTGTGAAATTTAAATAAAAGCTTTAAACACAAAAAGAATAATAAAGAAGAAACTAAGAATGATATTCAAAATTTATAGAGATTCAATGTTCCCTCCCACCTATATTCTCTTATTGATAAACTCACTTGAATGTTCTGCTAACCAAGTAGCATATAAGTGCTACTCAAACTGTTATAAGTTTAGTTCTACTTAACTAAACTTGCTAATTTGCTTCGAATTATAAGTCAAACCATTTCCAACTTATTTACCAATACAAATTACGTCTAACTAATATAAAGATACTCTAACCTAAGTATTAAAGTAATCTCACACAAAATACTCTGACTCTCACTAGAACTCAAGCCCTACCTTCAAAAGAATTTCTCGAATTTAAAGTTCTATCTTGATTTTTAATCATGGCAGCACTTGAAAGTTGCTTCTTGGCACTTAGAAAACTAGTCGTTTGTACATTGCAAAAACTTTTAAAAATTATCAGAAAAACCAGCTGTTAATCCATGGGGCGTGGCATTCCAATGGTCTTCTAATGGATGAGCCATAGGGCATGACACCCTACACAATTCTGCTGGCTGTCTTAGCCATAGGACATGGTCCTCGTAGAGACTTTAGCGGTATCTTCAATCTACTTGCCACGGGATGTGGAGACTCTACATAGGACGTTGCCTTGCTCCACGACTATGTCCATTTTCCTATAGGGTGTGGCATCTTGCCATTCACTTAGATCGAGTCTTCATTATTCCTTAGTTTATCTCAAGGCTTCCAACTTAATTTAGTTATTCTTTGTAAATATGGAGGAAAATATGAAGAGTTTCAAATGTTTCTCTTCAAATCTCAGAGGCATCAAATTCACTTCTAAAGTTTTGAAGTGTCCAAGTCTTAGAAAGCTTAAAATGAGAGACTTACAATCACATATAGTAGAGGTGGCAAACAGGTTAGGTCGGATCACTTTCGAGTCAAGGTGATTTCGGGTTGGTTTCAGGTTTAGCCTTCAAATTGATATTTTCGGGTCGGGTTAATTTTTATTCAATTTTTAAATATGCATTTGAGTTTTTTTTATCATTTATGCAATATTTTTCTCACAATTTGTTAAGAAAAATAATAATTCTCTTAAAAATTATTTTGAGTCAAATTCTATATAAAACAGAACTTGATTAAAATTTCTATTTTTATTTAAATGCTTAATAAATTAAATATAATTTATTTTTGAGGCAAATCGCTATATATAATAAAAATAAACAATTGAATTAAGTCCATATAGAATTATATTCACGTCATATATCAAAATTTAAACTAATTTACCAACATACATATAATATTTAATGATAACAAATTACTAATTACAAAAAAATTTATGTATTATAATAAAAATTTCTATGTTAAAATTAATTTGTCTTAATATATGAGTTTATCATGATAAAATTAAATTTATCACAATTATTATAAAAATAAATAAACTTGTGGCAAATTTCTTTTACGTATTAAATCATTTAAAAATTATGGTAAAATTTTAGTTTAATGATCCGAAAAATTTAAATGTTCATATAATTTTCAATTGTATCCAAAGTTTCAAATTAAGTCAATTACACTCTAATTTAATGAATTAATTTTAATTATATCTCAAGTCAAAATTAGAATTTAGTAAAATGTATATTTAGACTCAGTTAAGTCTTATAAATTTTTAATTAGTTCAATCAATCATAAATTTAATTTTTGAGGTTAACGAATATGATGCATTTATTTTTATTTAATTTAATTTAATTTATCATGTACTTCTGTATGATGAATTATAATTTTATATTTACATTTAAAAATTCAAATTTATAATTCATAAAATCTTTCAGTCTCTCATTTTTAAGAAATTCTTAAAAATTTAATTTTTGTATTTTAAATAATAATTTTTTAAACTATTTAGAATAAAATTTTCTAAAAAATATTTAAAAAATCAATTACATGAGATTAATTAAGATGATACTTTATTTTTATTCAATTTATCTCATTTTTGTTTAATTAAATTTATTATATACTTTTGTATGATGAATTTTTCAAATTTTAAATTTATATTTAAAAAATAAAAATTTCAAATTTCAATTTATAATTTATAAAATCTCTCAATCTCTCGTTTAAAATTTGTTTTCAATCTCTCCTTAAAAATATAAGCTATTTAAAATAAAAATATTTAAAAAATTAATTACATGAGCTCAATTAAGATGATACTTTTATTTTATATTTAGTTTAATCATTTTCCTTAATTAAACTTATTATATGTACTTTTACATAAAGAATTTTAATTTTACATTTAAATCTATAGAATTTTACAAGGTAAATTTTATCATTCATAAAATCTCTCAATATCTCATTTTAAAAAAAAAATTTCTCTCAATCTTTCCTTAAAAAGTTAAATTTTTATATTTTTAATAATACATTATTTAAATTATTTAAATAAAAACTTTAAGAAATATTTAAAAACTAATTACATGAGATTACTTAAAATGATTCTTTTATTTTTTTTATTCAATTTAATCTCATTTTTGTTAAATTAAAGTTATTAGATGCTTTATATGATAATTTTAAATTTAAATTTAAAATTCTAAAATTTTTGTAATTTAAATTTATAAATGATAAATCTCTCAATCTCTCAATTATAAAATTTCTTCATTTAAAAAAATTCTTTCAATCTCTCATTAAAAACTAATTTGTATATTTTAAATAATAAATTATTTAAATCATTTAAAATAAAACTTTTATGAAATATTTTAAAAAATCAATTGCAAGATATAAACCTGAACATTCTCAAAAAATTTATCATTGAAATAAAATTTAAGAATTTTATTATTTTATTATTTAAATATATAAAATAAAATTGTATACTTAAAAACATTAAATTAATGTAAAATTAATTATTTTACCAACTAAAATAAAAATAAAATTTTAATATTTTGTGAAAAATTATTTAAATTGAGTAAAAATATATATTATTTTGGTAAAATTTAAAATAAAATTGGAGTCTAATTGAACTAATTGAAAAAATATAAAGGTGAATTAAGATTAAATATATACTTTACATAATACTGATTTTGACTTGGGGTATAGTTAAAAACCAATTCATCAATTTATAGTGTAAATGACTCAATTAGAAACGTTTGATACAATTGAAAATTTTTGAAAAGATTTGAGTATTTTGAGTCTTGAGCCCTAAAATTTTAATTCAAACATTTTTATTATAATAATGAGCATTCAAAATAAATTATTATGTAAACTCTTTTATCATAATATTTTGTCACAATATATTGGTATCAAATTTCTATTGCTGACCAAATTAGATATAAGAAGTAATATTGTCGTAATAATATTTTGTAACTATGTTAAATAATTTTATAAAAATGATAAAATTATTTTATCACAATAAATAACTTTTATTCTTACTAAACAACTTGTTATTATAAATAAAAATTATAATTTAGGCACATGAAAAGACACAACAAAATTAATGAATTTATTAAAAACATAAAATATTAACATGTTTAAAAAAATAAAATAAAATTGAATTTGAATTTAATTAAATAATTTAAATATTTTAAAATAAATTTATTTTTATTATATATATATATATATATATATATATATATATATATATATATATATATATATATTAATAAAATTTGTTTTTTTATTGTCATTGGATCAATCACCAGTTAACCCATTTAGGTCATTTTTTACTCGACCCATTGGGTTGACCATTACCTGACCCAACTCGACTCTAAATTTTTTTGGGTCATTTTAGTTTTGCTACGGGTCAGGGTCAGGTTCGGGTCATATTTTTCGTGCAGGTTTGGATCGGGTCAAAAACTGTTACCTCTACAGGTAGAACACTAGCATACATATTAATACACTTCAATTACAAGTTATCATCAAAATAAGAATTGAGACATAAGTTTAACATTGTCTCCATTTTTTTATGATGACAATCAATTGGTTTATTAAATAAATTAAGTACAAATGTGCATATAAGTGTAAGAGAAATTGAATTCACTCCTTATCTTACGCAATATATACCTAAATATTAGAGTTACATATGGGGTTGAATCTAAAGTTTAGAGCTTGAAAAGAAAAAGAAGGAGAAAAGACATTTTTACATAATTTCCTTTTAAGTGTATCAACCATCTTTAACTTGTTTTCTAATGGGGAGTTCCTTTCCTTTTTGCTTATGAGAAATCTTATAATCTTATTAGAGGTAAAATAAATCACATATTCTATATAGCAATCAAGTTTCTAGCACAAGTAACAAAGCTTACTTCTATTGATTTTCAACATTATCCCCTTTTAACATATACCAATTAAACTAATGATAAACCAACACTTATCCTCTTTTATCAACAATAAAAAGACATAACCACTTAATATTTTAAAGAGAGAAATATAAGAGTGCACATGGGAAATAAGGAACTTGAACTAATAAAGGAAAATTTGCATTACAAATAAAAATGCTTAAAATATTTTAAGAAATAATGTTTCCAATTATCTAAAAATCACATGATTTATTCACCACAACTGCTTAAACGTAAATAACTGAAAACACAAAAGATATAAAGAAGGTTTAAGTGTTTTAGGCTTTAAAGGAAGAATTACTAGGCAATCTTATTAATAGCCTCTTGAAGTTTGTCTTTTTCTTCTTCAATCATTGTCCATTGTTTTTTTTCTTCTACTTCCTTTTTTTTAATGTCTTTCTTCTTTAGCTTCCTTTGATGGCTTAAATACTAGTTCCATATTGTTTGCATCATCATCATCATTATTATCTTTATTTAGAGAATTTTAGGGAGATGGAGGGAAAGTCTTCCTAAATTGCCTTTGAACTAGAGGTGACAAATGAGTCAAATTAAGTGAGTTCCTATTGAGTCAATTTTAGATCATGTAATTTTTGGATTGGGCCACTTTCAGATTATGTCTTCTTTCGGCATATTTAAATAGGGTCACTCTAGATTACAGACGAGTATGATCATTGGATCAAGATATACAAAGAAATTTGAGTAAATTTTAGCTTTCCACTGGAATCAATTAAGGTCACTAAAAATTCTAAAATCTTATATATATATATAAAATCTTGGTTTTAAATATTTTAACAATTTAAATTAGATCAATTAGATTACCCATGGACAGATTATGTCAAATCTATTTAATTTTACTTATATATTACATTGGGTTATTTTAGGTTTTATTCATTTTTAGATTTTTTTTTTTTTTTTTTTTTTTTACAGATTTAGGTAAACTAAAAGTTCATTACTCTTCTTTAAAAGTCCAAGAGATTAGTAGAGATGGCATAGACATTTTAGTAGAGATCTTTGTTATTCCAATAAGCCTTAGAGGAGAGCGAAAAGGAATGTGGCAAATTCTTTTTAAGTTAGTGAACTTCAAGAAGCAATTAATCACACAAGAAGACACAATATGTATATAGGTTTGGCATAATCTTGGCATATGTCCTCCTTAAGTCACTATTAGAGAGTTCATTAACTCAAATAACTTGCAAGTGTTACTTAAACCTTTATAGGTACATTTTTAGATGTTACTTAAAACCTACTCAAGATATATTTTCAAGCACCATCTTCAAGTTTTTCTTAAGATAGATTTGTAGAAACTATCTTACATATTTTTCAAGATAGATTTATAGGTAGTATGTTAATCCTTTCACTGAATCTCTTTTAAATATTTGTTATTGAACCTACAGACGATCATCACATTTAAAGATATAAACATTGCATAAGGATAATTACTCACTAAGCTGCTCTCGAGCTTCCTAATACAAGATCAAAGTATAAAATATATGTTTGAGAAAGATAGAAAGAAATAAGATAAAATAAAAAATTATGACCACTTTTTAATATAAAACCTTTTCAAAGCTTTCTTCTAGCTTCTTCACAAGTGAAGAGTTGCCCCTTGTATAACATAAGTTGGAAAACCAGTCATTTGATTATGAATAACGTATTCATTATAATGAATGACCCCATTCTAAGGTAAAAATGTGATGCTCCAATATCTTTACGTAGTTGTTCCTTTTTTTCACAGAGTCATTCCATCAATTGAGCTTGAGTAAATCTGAATTTCTAGAAGTCGCATAAGTTGTTCCATTAAGAACTGGCCTATTTTAAGGATGGACTTCCTATTCATAGATATTTCAAATTTTGACTTCACAAATAGAGACATTCATGGATATTCCATATGATTACAGGTCGGTCAAACTTTTTATGTCAAAAAGCTTAATTTTTTTCATGATGAATAGGGCAATGACTTGGAATGTTCCAAGAATCTCAATACCATTCCACTTGAGTAAGTATGATTTCCAACTTAAGGCATATTAAATAGGGCCATTCAAGTAGGTCGTTCCTGATGCTCCAATCCATTCTATCTTTCTATTTAAAAATCTTTAATTTTTTAGTGAACAAGGTGCAATTGGTTTGTTCCAAGGCTTTATAGGTCATTCAATCTTGATTGAAAACTTCCATCTTTGCCATAATGAACCATAAGGCCATTTTTAGTAATTGTTTAGCACTTGATTAAGTCCTTCCAACTTTTTGCCTAAAAAATCTTTAATTTGTTCATGCTAAACGACCCTTTTCAATATGCATGGGATCGTTCCATATCCTTGACATGACTTCACTAGGCTGCATAGGTTGTTTAATAGGGCTATGTAAGCGCAATTTTGATATTTGAGTTTTCTACCTAAACTTTCCTATTTTTTATGGTAAATAAGTTTGTTCCAACATGTATAAAGTCATTTCACTCAAACAGTATTAGCAATAAGACTTGCGACCTTTCCTTTGCTTGTTGCTTTTGATCTTTATGCTTTCCTTTGAAGCTTTTGTAATTGAGGGGTCTAAATACATTAAAAAAAAAAAAAAAAACAATTGCAAACAAGAATAATACTTAGCTTGTAACACCCATTTACATATATTAAGCATGGTATTCATGTTCAAAAATTCATATGCATAAAGGTTAACTCATCATTCATATAAAACCCAATGGGTGTTTAATGTACACATATGTTAACCCATTTAGTGGTGGTAACCATAAACTGATTCCTAACTAGGTATATGTACAAGACACCAGGAGAAAGAAAGATAATGAAAATCTAATCAACGACTTGTGTTTCATATGTCTGTATGTAAAATTTTATGCTCCAAAGTGCCCAAACCTTATGCTTCATTATCTGAAAAAAGATTACGATTTAGTGAGTTATGACTTAGTGAATAACAATAATAATCAAATTCTAATGACAAAATCAATAATCAATTATTAAGATACATTATAAGTATGGGTATTAACTTATGCAAATGCAAATATAATAGATTATTTGATTTTATTGTGACCTTGCAAGGCAAACATTGCTCTCGAGAATTCATGTGATTTAAGTGACATTTGATTTTATTGGCCAACATGTAACATGTGATTCATTTAATCAATAACATGTGCCATAATATGACATGTTAGTCACTTTTCCAAGTGTTTTGCAAGTATTTGACAAGTCGGTCACAACATCCCTTTTAGTTACATATGCAAGTGTTCATTCACAATGGTATACTAAGTAATCATTAACATCATATAAGTCTCAATTGACTTGTGTTCACAAGTAAAATGTCACAATTCAATCACATATACACGTAATGGGACAAATCCATACCATAAAATCATCACATACACACATTAGAATCCAATTGTAGCTTTTACTCACCTTTGATGCAACCAACCTCTATGGTAGGTTTGAACCTCTCTCTTAGGCCTCCTTAATGCGTTGAGATCCTAACATTTGATACATTTATCATTATAAAATGTCAAAATAAGTTTGCATGTATGGTATGCAACTATGGTTATGTTTTATGCAAGTGGGTCAAGTATTTAAGCTTATTATTCTTGTATGGCAGACTATCCTTGATACACTTTTGCAATAATATATATATATATATATATATATATATATATATATATATATATATATATA
>CATIWR010304723.1:0-14092 GCA_949677035.1 Omphalea diandra | reverse complement strand
ATCAACTTCTTCAATTCTTCTTGAGAGATTGATTCAATTCTGCAAAAACAACACTTATTTGAAATATTAGTGATGATCAATCTACTTTGTCAAGATCAAAAGAGGTTATAAACCTAGGATTGATTATCCTAGTCCAACATTGTCTAATTAAAGTGTAGACAATATAATCAAGGATAGTAGAGAACTAAGATAATTCATAGTAGCATGAAAATTAACTAAAGTTGTAAAGCTTACATTCAACAAAATCAGGTCACTTTCTTTTCTTCCAAGCTAAAGCAAGAGTTGTCGGCCTCTTTTGGCACATAATAGTGGCATTTCTTTTATACAAGTTGTGGCAATTAGAACTAGCAATGGTAGGGTGGTGTTTTATGATGTTTGTGGAAAATCACAACCTCTCACTATTCTTCATGCTTATTGTAGTTCAAAGATGATTTCTTTTATTCAATGCATTATGCTAATTGCATATTGATAGTTTCACTATTTTTCATACTAACTACTACTTCACTTCGGTTTGTTATCTGTTTCACATTTGTGTAATATAAAAATGGCAACCTTAGGTTAAAATCATATTTTGTTAATGAATTTGTTGCCAAAATTTGAATTTTATTATTTGATTATGGGCTTATCAATACCATTTACAAAGATTATTGCCTGACATTCTTATCATAGGTAGGTGTGGGAAGTGAAAGATGGTATGTGTTATTAGTATATACTATGTGGATGACATGCTTAGATCTCTTATTATTTCCTTCATCCTCATTGTTTCCTTCATTCAATAAAAGATTTCTTTTGTGGAGGATGGGACAAATGGTTTATCCAATGTTCGATTGGAAAGCCAGTTCAACTTCTAAATAATTATATACCATGTTAAGTTAGCAGTAACTTGACAAGGATATATTTATACTAATATATTTTCCTATGTTATACATGTAGAATATATAGAAAAATATAATATATCTACTATTGGACTAGGTTGGTCAAACCTCTATTTTGATCTTAATAATATAGATTCAAAGGTTCTAATACATGTGTTAGGTGTAGTTCTTGCAAAAAAGAAAAAAGATAAGATTTAAGTGGAAAGTGGAATGGAAGTGGAAATTTGCTAACTCTTAAAATTGGCTTAAAATTCATGCTTAACAAAGCTAGATTGCAACCAAGAAGCAAGTCACGACTGCTATTAGGAGCATTGCAACTGCTACACATTAAAAGGATGGACTCTAAAACCTCTAGTTTGATTCACTATTTGAATTGCGATGGGCTCATTACTGTGACATTCAAAAAGCTTTAAAAGTATTATAATGGTCACTTATGAAGTCTATCAAAGCATGCCACGTGTCCAAGAAGTCATTTGGATATTTAAAGATTGCAACAGTGATCTTGAGTCATGAGCATAACTTGATTTGAAGATTGAACCAAAATGGCTAGTTTGCTACACGATAAGGCTTGGAGTCCATTAACCCAATGCTATCATTGATCACGAATGTAGTCACAAAATTGCGATAAATACATTTAAAAAAATAATATGGTTCCAATGGCTAGTTTTGAAAGAAACACTGATCAAATCTCACATGTCACTAGCCATTAGACACATTTGAAGATCTCAATCACGATAGAGAAATTTTTAGCATGACAAGTAGATCACGATCAAGATTATATAATCTTAGACATGAAAGTTGTTTGATAAGCATTTAATGGTAAATTGCCTACTAAATCTTAGAGATTTTCACATAGTTTCCTTTGTAACAACTCTTTAGTTGTTAGAAACTATAAATACTCTAACAACTGATCTTCAATGCAAGAGAAACAACATTTATTGTGTCGAAACTCTTGAAATTTGATTTCTCTATCCTCTTGCTCTTAATTACTTATGTAATTTATTTGTTAAAAGTATTCTTAATTGTAAATGGTTATGTGTGAGCCTTAAATACTAGGTTTTAGGTCTTAAAGTGAGATTTTAGTGAGAAAAATGCTTATAAGGTTATGTGTGAGCCTTAAACATATTTGTAATTAAGGTTTGGTGTGAGCCTAAATACTAACTTTAGTGTGAGCTTGTAAAATACTAAAAAGTTGGTAAAATACCCAATTGGAGAATTAGGGAATGGATGTATGGTCGGTTAATATCCAAACCACTATAAATTCTTATGTGTTGATCCATTCCTTAATCTTTTATTTGTTTATGTTCCCTCCAACTTTAAATTTCTTCATGAATTCAACCCCTTTTCTTAGTGCATAAGGGCTAACAAGTGGTATCAAAGCTCAAGTCTCAAAATTAGTATTAATTGCCCGAGAAAAGATAATTGCATATAAAGGGATCCACTCTCACCTTAAGACACATTTTTATAGATCTGACTATGCACATTGGACGTATAGGATGGAGATCTATCTTGATGATGATGTTACTAATGTTTGGGATGTTTTAGCAAAGGAATGAAAACCACCTACAAAAATGGTTGATGGATTTGAAGAGCCACTCCAAAGAGAAGAATGGGTTGAAGCTCATATAAAGGGAAATAGAAGAAATAAGAGGCAATGGTAATCATTCTAAGCTTTCTATCAAGAGATGAATATAGGAGAGTGCAACATGGTCAAAGTGCTTATGATATATGGAAAACATTGAAGAACTATCATGAAGGTACCATGAAAGTGAAGTCAAGAAAGGTGAGCATGTATGTAATAAAATGTGAACTTTGCATGGTGAGGGAAAATAAAATTGCCATTGACATGACAAATAGGCTTCTTATCATCGACAACAACATGAAGAAGTGTGGGAGACATGTTTCAAACCATGGCAATACCAAAATCCTTATAGCTCTTCCATTAGAAAAAAATTTAGTGCTAGAGCATGTAGAATTAAAGAATCCAATGAAGACATTAGTAAAATACCAATCGATGTCCTTATTAAAAATCTCCTCACTCATAAGATGGAAATAAAAAATGATGAGGAGATGAAGTTACCAAGAGAAAAAGGAGAAAATAAAGAACTTACTTTCAAATCCATAATAAAGGAAAAAGAAGTGAAGGTATGCTCTAGTGATTCCAATAAGAGTGAGAAAGAAAAATAAGAGCTTGTTATGCTATTAATGAGATCTAAGGAGAGTTGATGAAAAGGAGAAAAGAAAGAAGAAACTAAAAAAGGCATCATCTAAGGAAAATAAGAATGATGTGATTTGTTGTGATTGTGACATGCAAGGGCACATTAAATTCAATTTTCCTAAGCTCAAGAAGAAGAGTAAGTGGGACAAGGAAAAAAAAAAAAAGAAGAGATTCAAAGGTAGTTAGGATGATATTGACTTAAGTGAAGAAGAGGAAGATAGTGAAGTTGCAAACTTTTGCTTTATGGCTCAAGAGGACTCTTCTAATGAAGTAAGTACTTCTTTTCAATCTTGTGCATTATTTTAAGGATGAGGATGATGAGCTTCTTAAAGCCATGTCTTTGAGATGTTTCAAATATAAACAAAAAATGAGATCTTATAAGAAAAAATGTTCTTAACTTGAGGGTGATTTTAAAAGTTTAAATGAGCTTATTTCTAATTTGAGGATTTCTAATGAAGAACTCAAGAAATACTGGAAACAACATTATAAAACTCCATAAAGAAAATAATTCTTCGAAAAATGAAGTTTTTGAGTTGAAAAACTCCATCTCTAAATTTCACAAAGGGAAGGAGGAATTGGATACATTAATTAAAGGACACCCACAGTAAGACATGGTCTTGGCTATGATGAAGCCTCTTCATCCATATCTTCTCCTTTTATCTTATCAAAGCTTCTACCCTTCAAACCTCTAGTATAAAGGTAGTTGAGAAGAGGAGTGTTCATAACACCAAGCCTCCAATGCCTAAGGGTAGGGAATAGGCACCTCAAAGCTTAAAAGCTAAACCTCTAAGGGCTAATCATGAATTTATGTACAACAAGAGGCATGCACCAAAATACACACACACACCTCCTACTCCTCACCACACTTACTCATGCATACTTTCATAAGGCAATCATATGAGAAGACCCCTTACTCATACTAAAGTAGCATAAAGGAGAAAGACTAATAAGTCAAGACTCCTATTATTACATGAAATATGGTCACATTAGTGTATTTTACTATATTATGAAGGCTCACTTAAAACTTGAGGATCCTTCCAATCTTAACCCCATAGGACCTAAGTATGTTTGGATACTTAAACAAAGATGAATTTGTTGTGTTTTGTAGGAATGCTTTGACACCACTAAGGATGATAATGATTGACATGTGGATAGTAGATGCTCAAAGCACATGACAAAAAAAAAAAAAAAAAAGCTATTGACATCTATCAAATAAAAGGCTGGTAGCAATGTCATGTTTGGAAATAATGAAAAGGGTAAGTTAATTGGCATTGGTATTATTAGTAAGAAGGGTAACCCCTTAATTGATAATGTTATTTTTGTTGATGGTTTGAAGCATAATTTGTTAAGTGTAAGTCAATTATCTAATAAAGGTAATAAAGTCACTTTTGACTCTAGAGAATGCATTGACAGTACTTTAGTAGATGACATTGCAGTCTCTAAGGGTAAAAGGCAAGGCAATGCCTATATAATTAACTTAGACAATTTAGCTAACTAATATTTCAAGTGTCTTGTGTTATTAGTAATGAATCATGGCTTCGGCATGTAAGACTTAGGCATGCATGCCTGGAGGTTCTCTAACATCTCTTAAACTGAGGACTTATGAAAGGTGTTTATAAGCTAAAGTTCATCAAGGATAAGAAAGGTGGACCTTATCAAATGGGTTAGTTTCTTAACTTATAAGAGTGATGCTTTTAATGCATTCAAAAGTTTTGCAAAAAGGGGTACAAAATGAAAAAAAGGTTACTTCATTTCTAGTATTAAAAGTGACTATGGAAAAGAGTTTCAAAATGAGCATTTTGAAAATTATTATTTAGAAAATGGAATTTGCATAATTTATCAGGTCCTAGAACACCACAACAAAATGGTGTTATAGAGAGGAAAAATTGAACTTTGGTGGAGATGGCTAGAACTTTGCTCAATTGAGTATTTCCTTCCAAATTACTTTTGGGGTAAAGCCATTAATACTTCTTATTACATTGAAAATAGAGTTTTTAAAAGATCCATTTTAAATAAAACCTCTTATGAGTTATGAAATGGAAGAAAGCTCAAGCTTTTATACCTAAGAGTATTTGGATGCAAATGATATATTTTAAATACCAAAGACAACTTTGGAAAATTTGCTTCAAAAATTGATGAAGGCATTTTCTTAGGCTACTCCATTACTACCAAAGGCTATAAAGTCTTTAACAAGAAGTCTATATAGAATAAAGAGTCTATGAATGTAGTTTTTTGTGAGTTTAGTAAACTTGATCTTGGGATATGTTCTCATATTAATAGTTTTGTAAATGAATTTGAAAGGCTAGAGCTCGACTTTGCCCCAAAGGAAGTTGAAATTAAAGATAGATAGTCACTTCAAGAGGTAGAGCAAGCTCAATCAGAACAAAAAGAGAACCTAGCTTAAGAACTCCATAAGGATTTAAGGTACTCTAAGAGCCATCCAATGAAACTCATAATTAGGGAAACCTCAAAAGGTATAAGTACTAAAGCTCAACTTAATGCCTTGGATAATAATCTTGCCTTTGTTTCTAAAATTGAGCTAAAATTAATTGATGAGACTTTTGATGATGATTATTGGGTAATTATTATGTAAGAGGAACTTAACTAATTTGATAGAAATAAAGTTTCAAAACTTGTTCAAATACCTAAAAAATATTTGGTTGTATGGTGAAAATGGGTTTATAGGAATAAGTTGGATGAGCAAGGTTCCATTATTAGGAATAAAGATCGATTGCTTGCTAAGGGATACAATGAAGAGAAAGGCATTCATTATGATTAAACTTTTGCTCTAGTTGAAAGATTGGAGACAATTGGAATTTCTCTTACATATGCATATAATATGAATTTCAAACTTTTTTAAATGGATGTCAAGAGTGCATTTTTAAATAGTTTCATTGACGAGGAAGTTTATGTTAAATAACCTCTAAGTTTTGAGTTTCAAATTAACTAAGGCCTTGTATGGATTCAAATAGGCTCATAGAGCTTGGCAAAAAAGGCTTATTTGATTTCTTTTAAAAAATGAATTTGAAAAGAGTAATGTTGATACTACTTTATTTGTGAAAAACCATAATAAGGACACATTTATTGTTCAAATTTATATGGATGTTATTATAGTAGGTGCAAATAATGAATCTTTTTATGAAGAATTTGCTAAGTGTATGACTAGGAAATTCAAAATGAGCATGATGGGAAAGCTTATATTTTTTCTTGGTCTACAAATGAAACAATGCAAGAAGACTCATTAACCAATCCAAATACATAAAGGAATTACTTAATAAATTTAGGATGGATGGATGCAAGGTGTGAGCATCAGATTTTGGACCTTAAGATGCAAGCTCGATGATAAAAATCATTGAAATTATTCCCTAAAATTAAAAAGGAATTGTTAAAGGAAAAGAAACAAGCCTTAGGAGTCCTTAGAAAGGCCCCAAGACCAAGTCCAAGGCTACTGGCCTTGTTTAGTAGGATGTACATCTTACTTAACTAGGATGTACAACCCACTAAGCTGAGATGTATAACTATGGATTATACCCTAAACCCTATAACATTTTAGAGCCGGTTCCACCTTAAAAACCCTTAATATATACTGCCTAGCATGTAAGACGTACAACCCATCTCTTAGCTGCATAACCTTATTAAAAAACTCTAATTCTAAACCTTTCATGGTATTCTCTATGATTGGATATGAATACAATGCAACCAGAACTATTCTAGGATTTAGTGCAATCTTTTCCTTCTACAAATACCCTTACTATTTGAAGAGGAAGAGAAAGGCTTGGAAACATTAAGGAAACTCTGCCAAATTTTCTCCATAATCATCAATTAGTGCAAAAAACACTAAAACCTTAACTTTTCCTAACCATTCCCAAGGTAGAATAAGGCCTTATTCTTACATTCCTAAGCATTTTAGAGGATAGAAATCAAATGGTGAGCCTCTGAGGGTAAGGTAATCATCTAAAAGAGTCTAAAAAATAAAGGTTGTATAGACTTAAGTAGGCTATATAGCCATCCTCTATTTGGGACATAGCTAAAAATCTCTCTTTTTCACACTTGAGTTTTTTCTTTTCATATTTATTTTTTGTGATGTTTGGAGGTTCCATTATTAAAATAGTAAAAGGCCAAAAGCCCTAAGATTCCTTTTCACTTAAGAAATGGAATTGCAAGTGAGTTAAAATTGGTTTTTATGATTCATTTTGTGTCAAAACTTCATGTTCTTTTACTTTGAGTTTAATGTGATTCTCAAAGGTATGTTTTGATACCTTTTGAGTAGTGACTAAGTAAGGAATTTGTTGTTCCTAAGACCTTGGGAGCTCCACTATGGTTATGGTAGTTTTTATGTATAATATTAAGTATATGTTATGGCCTTGAAACTTCAACCTTGTTAATTAGCATTCTAACCTTCTTGATGGTTAACAATGCATGTGGATGCCATGCTCTTTGTGAGTAATAAAGGGAGAGCATTCATTAACCCTAGGACCTCTTTTATGATGATTTTATCTTAGGCCATTAAAATCCTCTAAAGTGCTTGTATTTCATGTATTTTTTTTCCTCATATTTCATGTTATGCATTGTGTTTGTTATATTCCTCATGTGATATTGAGATGTTTGTGGTTATGGGCTTAGATACACCAAGGTACCTTAACATTTGGAGATGTGGTAAGGTGTTCATTATGGGCTTTATTTGATTACTTTGTTTTTTTTTACTTACCTTATGATGAGAATGCTAACTTGTGTGTTTCTTATGGGTTTAGGTGCCTATTTAAGATAAACCATAAATCTTGGCCTTGATTATCACACTTTGATGATTGCATGTGATGTATGGATTTGCATGTTTACCCTATGCCATGTCACATGAACCCATCCCCCTTCGAAATAGATATATAGATGTTGATATGCATGTTGACCACTTTGCCATGATTATGACCCTTTTCTCTTTGGAATTAATGATATGATTTAGTTGATTACATTAGAGGCATGTTTAGTGTAGTTAATCAAACTAATTAAAAACATAGAAAAAATAGTGAAAGTGAACCAAAGATGCCTGAATATTGGATCCCAATATTTGGGCAACTTGGGGGTGCCTAACCTTTTTCCCAAACCCTACCTAATTTTCAAACCCAATCTTTCATAGGGTGAAGATGAAATGGGCCATGTAATTGAGTTAGAATTATGTTCAGATTTTGCCTTGCTCATATTCTTATCCTGACCAATATTTGGTGGCAACTACATACTCCTTAGGTATAATACCAATGTGTTGTCCCACCTTGGTCCCTCAATGACCACCAGTTTAGAAAATTAGCTTCGAAATTGTGTGAGGTCTAAATGATTCTCCGTTGATCCCAAAATATGCCATAATTTAGGACTTCTACCAATGTAGAACCCCTATCCTATCGACCCTTCATTGGTTAATAAAAACGATGGAGTCACAAGCAATATTTCACTTGTTCAAGCACAACCATGAGAAACTGCATTGGCGCTCATAGTGGCGACACCATTAGGGATTCAAAATTGACTTAATGTTCAATCTTTGGTTCACTTTTACATTTTAACCTTATTATTAGTTAATTCATTTGAATCCATGTAGCCTCTCTACTTTACCATATGCATTAGGTCTACCTTTAGAAAATTCAATGGGTTTAACTTAAGACTTAAGCTTCATTAGGGCTTAGGAGATGGTGAGGAGGGTCTATCACTCATAGGCCTAATACCCTTTTAGTATATTGAATAAGGGGTTACAACAATCATCCCCCAAGCTTATGGGAGCTATCAACTTTAATAACCATTTTAACCAATAGGCGCATGTAAGAGCAAATAGTACCCTAGAGTAGGAAACCCTTTTGTTTGCATTTTTCCTCTAAAATAAAGGGTTAGAATTCTTCAAATATCACTATTAGGCATCCTCACAATGTAAATAACATGTTTCCACACCCCCCTGATGTAAATAACTCTCATGTAAACATTTGTGTATCCCTCACCCCGCTATGTAAAGAATGATTATGTACATCCCTATTTCCTTGCTAAAGGGATTTCCATTTTCCTTGTATATATTCTTTTCTAAATAATAGATTCTTCCATGTAATGATATAGTCCTCTCGTGTATGTTTTTTGAGAATTTGACCCTTTATATGTCTAAGGCGATCGCATACATTCTATGCCTCTTGTTGGTAAAAAAAAAAAAGAGATCCTTTTAGGATAAAGCCTCTAAACTTTATCTGTGGGAGGAATAAGGTTACAAGGATCTTTTGTAATAAGTGTGTACATGTCGTGCATATCACACATGCTTGCATCATTTACTTACACATGCATCATACTAATAACCCTATCTTGAAACCATTATAGCTCCATCCAAACCCCTCTTAAAAGAGAGGGGCAACTGACTTGTTAGGAAAAGTAAGATGCCAAGCTCGATCCAAGAATTGATCTACTATTGGAATCAACCATACCATCATAGATTTTGGATACGATGATGGTTGTCTTTAACCGCAAGATGAAAAAAAGATTGCTGAGGAGGGGAATAAATGTGTTAATGAGATTGTAAAGAAAGGAGACACCTCTGTTAATAGGAATGATAAGGGGAAAACACCAATGAAGGCATCCTAACATATGGTGATTGATAATGAACAGTTTAGGATGAAAAAGTATCATGAGAGCAATCTTGCTAAGGAAGTGGGAACCACCACTACTATTTTGGATATGTTGCTAAATAGTGAGAAGGAAAACACTCGATTTGATGACTTTACTATACAATTGGAAAAAATACAAAAGGTTCTGGATGTCAAAGGCTTATAAAAGGGAATAGATATCAAGGAATTGCTTACTTTTAAACCTACTAGGGTCCTAACTAATTTTCACATGCTTAAGCTCCCAAAGTTAATAATAACTCATAATACAAAGAACCATGTTTGTTTGTATGTGCTAGTTATAAAGGTTTTCAAGTTATAATAGACACTATGTTAAAGCTGTTTGAGATGTTATTAGAAGGGTCTACTAAAACCTAGTATTTCAATCAGCCAAAAACTATTAGGAAAGATTAGAAAGAGTTTAGAAAAGCTTTTGAGAAACATTATGCCTACAATTTAGACTTAAAGGACACACTATAAGATTTGGAGTCTCTGAAGTAAAAAATTTGTGAAAGCTTAAATGACTACATCGAAAGATGGAAGAATATGATTTTTGAGGTCACTACTAGGCCAATCGAAAGAGAACAGGTCTGAATGATTCTCAGAGGCACGTTACCAAGTATCAATACTACAATTAAAGGCATGTTGATTTAGAATTTTAAAGACCTTGAAGTGGCTGGTTTACAAGTTAAGGAGCCAAAGTCCAAGGCTAAGAGGTAATATAGGGGGTAAACAAAGTGCCCCATCATAGCCTCAAGCTGATGGAGGCAAGATATTTGATGTGAATATAGTTTCAGAATCAGGATGGTTTACAAATTTAGGGATGCCTCTTTCCAAGGCATTCAAGTGATTATAGATGTAACAATCATTTTCATTTACAAAACTCATAGCATTCATGTCCAAAATACATATGCATAAAGGTTTTATTCATCATACACACACAATACAACGTGTTTTTAATGTACATATATGTTAACAAATTTTAAGGCTAGTGACTATAAACTGGTTCCCATCTAGATGTATGTACATGACACAAGGAGGGAGAGAGTTAGAATTCAGCCGATGACCTGTGGTCCATGTGTCTCGATGCAAACCTCTAAGCACCAAAATGTCCAATCTTATGCTTCAGTATCTGAAAAAAATTTGCAATTTGGTGAGTCACGACTTAGAGAATAAAACAATAATCAAATTCTTATGAGACAACCAACATAAGAATATCATAAGGATATATTACAAGTACAATAATTGACTATGCAAGTGCAAGTGCAATAGATTTATTTTTGTGTCGTGACCTTGCATGGCAAACACTACTCCCCAGAATTCATGTGATTCAAGTCAAATTTAATTTTGTTGGCCAACATATAACAAGTGAACCATTTGGTCAATAACATGTGCCAATGAGACATATTAGTCCATCTTCCATGTGATTTGCAAGTGTTTGACAAGCCGGTCATAATATCCTTTTAGTTCCATATGCAAGTGTTCATAACAATGGTATACTAAGTAATCATTAAGGCCATATAATTCTTGCTTGACTTGTATTCATATGTAAAAGGTAACAATTCAATCACATATACATGTAATAGAACATAATCACATCATAAAATTATCACACATATACACATTAGAATCTAATTATCATTTTTACTCACCTTTCGATGTAACCAACCTTTACGGTAGGTTTAGTTCTCTTTAGGGCTTCCTTAAAGTGTTGAGATCCTAACATTTGATACATACATGGTTATAAGTATGCCAAAATGATTATGAATGCTTGGTATACAGCTATGACATGATCCATGCAAGTGGACCTAGTGTTTATGCATGTTTTTCCCTATATGCAAGGCTGAGCTTGCTACACTCATATAATAATAATTTTAGATATTCTTATCCAAATGACTTGATTATTTTGTTCAAATAAACTAGACACATAATGATACAATTTATTTAAATTTTAGGCCAATATAAGGCACACCAAAAATGGGGTGAATTTTTGAACTTTGCTTTATTTCAACATCATCTCAGTATGAGTAGGTCTTACATTCTTAGGTATATCTCAAATTGCACAAATCAAATTGCAAAATTGATTTACCAAAGTTAAAATAAACATAAAGGAACATTGTTCATGTTTTACTCATTATCTAATTCTGTCTATAAAATCACCACAACAAATGACTAATCTCAGGGTGAGCAGATTTTCAACATGGTGATAATAAGTCATGATGAAGGGGCAATATCTCAACAAACATACAAAATTTGGCAACAATATTTTGCAGTCATGTAGATAATATATAAATATACAACTTTAAAGTTTAACACATCACCAAATTCCTAATGCATGGTTATCAAATTCTTAGAAAACATAATTAAGAGATAGGTAAGGTTTCATCTGGGTACAGGGTCAGCCACAATAAATGAGCCATATCTCTTTGAACACAACAAATCAATCCAAAATGATTTATAGGTGTTTAGAAGGGATATAAACCTACAAATTTAATGTTTTAAAATTTATCAAAATCAGAACATAAGGCCATCAAAATATAAGAAAATAGAAAGACTGATTTTGATTAGTTGTGAACCAGCCCTAATGAAGGAGCCATAACTCGTCACACACACCAAATCAAGTAAAACTGCTTCATATGCGATTAGATGAGGCATAAAGCTACAACTTTCATATTTTCACTTTCTTTAATTCCTCTTATGGGGTTATGAAATAATAGGTACAAAATTCTGTTCTAACAATAAAATCAACACAAATAACTCTTTTTCTTTTTAATTTCAACTTTCATTTAAGAGTTCTTCCTCAAATACTCCATAATTCTCACTACCCATGCATGATTAACATGTCATGAGAGGTTAATTTCATTTGATATGAAGTTACCTGTTGTCCCAAAACTAGAAAACCTTAGGTTTCCTCTTTAGGCAGCTCACTCTTCTCCCTCTCCTTCTTCTTCTTCTTCTTCTTCTTCCCTTTCTTTCTTCCTTAGCTCTCTCTTTCTTTTGTTGTACCTCTCGTCTAAGCTCTATATTCTGATCCTAAAGGGTAAAAAAATCCACTTGTAAACTTATTGTGGTTAGAAGCTCACTTTCCTCTTTTAGTCCATCTTTTTCACTCCTTAAGCACCTCCATCCATCTTCTAATTCCTAGATGCTCTATATACTTTAAAATAAGCTCTATAACACCATTATTTATGATGCTACAACATGCATACAACATAAAAAAATTTGTCATGCAACTATACAAATATTACATATATGTTCAAGTGTCTCAAATATAATGGTGCATGTGTCATCGTCATGCCTATCCAATTCACATATCTAAATGATTGTTTATCCAATGCATATGTTTATGTAGGATTTCATATCATTTATACAATGAATATGTTCATGTGATAATGCCAATGAATATGGATAGGGATGTTACATTGCTTCCCCTCTTATAAAGAATTTCGTCCTCGAAATTCATTACCTGTAAACAAATGTGGATATTATTGTTTCATGTTCTCTTCAGTTTCCTATGTAGCCTCTTCTTGTGAGTGGTTTCTCCATAACACCTTAACTAAAGGGATTTCTCAATTTCATAACTGTTTTGTCTTATAACTAATGATTTCCATTGGTTCTTCAATGTAACTTACATCATTTGCAATTGTTATTGTTGGATCCCTAAGTAATGTATAGGATCAGACTGGTACTTTCTTAGCATACTCACATAGAGTACACCGTCAATCTGAGCCATCTCAAGTGGTAGTGCTAGCCTGTAAGCCAACAGACCGATTCTTTATAGGATCTCATACGGTCCTATGTATCGAGGACTCAGTTTCCCCTTCTTGCCAAATCAAATTATTCCTTTCCATGGTGAAACTTGACGGAATACTTTGTCTCCCACCTCATATTTCATTTCTCTTATGTGTTGGTCTGCATAGCTCTTTTATATGTCTTATGCTGCTTTAAGTTTACTGTTGATTACCTTCACCATGTCTATAGTATCTTGTACTAGTTCTAGCCCTTTTAAAACACACATCCCTTTTTCATGCCAGTAGATAGGACTTTGACATGTTCTTCCATATAGTGCTTCATATGGTGCCATTCGTATACTGCTATGATAATGATTATTATAAGCAAATTCAATCAAGGCAATATATTCATCCCATACACCTTTGAACTCTATTACACAAGCTCGAAGCATGTCTTTAAGTCTAAATTGTCCTTTCTTATTGCCCATATGTCTAAGGATGAAAAGTAGTACTAAAACTTAAATTAGTACCCAAAGGTTATTGCAAACTGACTCAAAATCAAGATGTAAATTATGGATCTCTATCTAATACAATGGAGACTGGAACGCCATGTAATTTGACAATTTCATCCATATATTTCTTGGCTAA
>CATIWR010304659.1:0-18402 GCA_949677035.1 Omphalea diandra | reverse complement strand
CCTACTAAAATAGTATGGAGCAATCCTTGATTGTCATATCATGGTTGTAGGCCAGATTGCACTACCCTATGTAAATTATCCACACATCTAGAAGAAGATGGGTGTGATACGATAAGGCACCTAGGTACACATTGGTTGAGGAGAAAATCCTCATGACACATTTCTCACTCTTTACTCTTCTAAGAGTCATGCTCGAGCTGCCTAGGCCTATATTGTGTAGCAATTTTAATGGGTGAGCTTTTAGTATAGAAAGAAGATGGAGAGATTGATTTGTAGATTCTACCCCTCCTCAAGGAAGTTGAATAGAGAAAGACTCCCATCCCGATGATCCTAGGTGAGACCATTATGTTGGACATAGTAGCTATTAGTGTTAGTGACTCTTTCTTTATGAGCCCATTTTTGCTTTAGGTCTGAATTTTTTCACAACCTTTGTTTTTACCATTTTGTTTCTACTCTTATTATTTTTATTTTATTTAACAATTTTATAACCCTAATGTTAACCTAGATCGTCCTTGTTGGTTTTCAATTTGGTTTGCTCACTTTTGCTTAGGTTGCCCTTTCGAGTTTTCAACCTAACGAGCTCATCATCACTATCATCATCATCATCATCATTATTATTATTATTATTATTATTATTATTATTATGGTTGCAATAGAGGTTAGGGTTGTTGGCTAGCCCCACTATGGATAGGGGTGAGCAAATTTTTTAGAAAACTAACAAATCAAACTAAACAGATACTATTCTATTCGATTTATATATCTTCTTTGATTCAGTTTGGTTTATAAAATTTTAAAAAAATTAGTTTTTGTTTAGTTAGGTTTGATACACTAAAAAACCAAACGAATCAATTTATTAAGGTTCATCATTTCATGTTTAATATATTACATATTTATATGTAACCTTGATATCTTCTTTTCTTTTCTTCTCTCTTATGATACAGATAATAAAACCCAACAATCGCTCCCTTTGCCTTTCTGTTGCCTATGATCCAGACAACCCAATCATTCCATTCCCTCTCTCTCTTCTTCATATCTCTCATCTCTTCTTAGTCACTGGTTTGATTTTGACTCTTTCTCTCTCGTCGTCCAGGCCTTCCATCGATCTTTTCTATATCCCTATTACTAGTCTCCCAGTTGGCCACTCTCTCTATCATTCGTTTATCATTAGAGGTGAAACAATGTGTATAACTTCATCTTTTTCTCTACTTCTCATCAAGTTGGTTCTATTCACATCATTTTGGATTTTGTGTGCATGTATCTATACACGGGTCACCAAAATCTTGATTGCTTGGTTTTCTTTGTGTATATCAGTCTAACAATTTCAAATTTTAAAATCTCAGTTTTGGTTATTTAACTTAATTATGATTTGGAATATCGTAATAAAAATCACAGTTTGGTTATTGTGAAATTGTAAGCAAATTCCATCTAAATCAAAGAAACTCATAACAAAATAACTACATTTTGAGAATTTGATTTTGTTATAGTGATAAAACTTATTGCATAGGATTTGGTTTGGTTTTATTATTATGAGTTTCATGAGATTGAATGCACAATGTTGGAAGAAATGCTAATAAAATGATTTATGTGCATAACTAAAGAATCAAAATAAAAAACATAACTTGGAAGAATGTATAAATTGAAATATGACTTCTTCTAATAAAGTGATAAGGTGATGTAAGTATTTCACTTAGCATTATTTCATGAAATATTGATGTTTTAATTTAAATTTATTATAGGTTTGAAGAGATTGAACATAAAAATTTCTAGATTTTGAAGTAATCTTCTTATTGTAATAGCTTTGAGTTGTAATATATTTGATTTTTATAATTTGTGAGTGTATGACTTGATATCTATTTTCATCCTTTATTTAGTGTTGTTTTGTAATTTCTAGTATCTGGATGGTGATATTTGTTTGAATATTACTGATGATGTTTAGAACCAATAATTGAACTATTTTTTATTGCATGTGATGAACAATATATGCATTTTTTGATTATTTTGATTTTTAATTTGGTTTGTATGATTGTTCAACTTATTTAGTTCAGTTTATTCAATTTTTATAAAATTTCAATTTGGTTTGATTTTTATAGATATTTAATCGGTTTGATCAATTTAGTTAATTTCAATTTTAATAATTTTTCAATTTAGTTCGGTTTAAATAACAGCTAAGTTGGTTTGTTTTGTTTGATTTAAGAATACCTTCAAAATCAACCAAACCGATCGATTGCTCACCCCTAATTGTGGATGTAAGGCTCTACAACCCTTAACATCATTGAATCCATCATTTATTGAGGCCTATAAACAAGAAAGTTGAGTGGATTATGTATATGTCTCACATCATTGCTTTTGACATTCACTAGAATTGCCTATGGTAGAGCCTATCGCGAGTCATCTTGAGGACCTACAAGGACTGTGTGATCATCCTAACTCTTGCATCTGACACCTTCTATGATCTAGCCAAAGTGCACCTCCAATTCAATGCTCTTTAACCTATAATAGATTTCCTCTCTTCCTTTATCAATGGTCCATTATCTCAATGCTTTTTGGACAGAGTTAGGACCACTTGAGCAAAACATCACATTTATGACTACTATACTAAAGAGGATCTTGATCTTGAGGACAATGTTGATTGCATGGCCTAGTTATGTGACTTATAAAATTTGCAAGGATCTTTCCGTCTTATCCAAGCATTAATGAATAATGAAACTTTATGAAAAAAAACTTTCATATATTTGGTACTAGTTTAAAGACATGTTTGATCAAATTTACTTTAATTATGCCAATGTAATTTCCTTTGATATTGTGCTTAACATAAATCATTTATGTTTTTAATATTACACATTAATTAAATGTGTGACCACTACTTTTAATGATGGCACATTAGATCATATGAATTCCTTGCACAATGCCTCTATTTTATTAGTTCTCCCATTTTCAGCCCCTCTTTTTTTTTTTGCCCTTTTGCATCTCATCATCTTCTAATAAGTATCCCTAGTGGTCAATCACACTGTCTCACCTTTTACTTTGTTTATGTTGTACTTGTGTGATCTAACTTTTGTCTAAGTCACCCTTTAAGTTTTTTAAATTGCTGAGCTATTATTATTTTTTCTTCTTCTTTTTTGTTTTTTTGGTTGTTTATGCCTTAACTTTTGCCCAAGCCCCCTTTTCAAGTTTTTAACTTAGCAAGCCATTTCCATTTCTTCTCACACCTTATAGAAGTACCTCTTTAACCTGTCTAGGTTCATTAGATTAGTAAACTCATTCTCATCCATATCTGATAATTTTATCGCACCACCTAAATAGATTTGCTTGACTATGTAGGGACCTTCCTAATTTGGCTTGAATTTCCCTCTATGATCTTGAATTTAGGGTCAAACTACTTTTAGCACCAAATCGCTAACCTTTATTTCACTCGGCTTGACTTTCTTATTAAATGAAGGGCCATTATGGCCTAGTACAATTGGTTGTGGTATAGAGCCTTTTATCCCTTTTCATCTGACATGGCCAGCTATTCAAATCTATTTCTCACCCATTGATATTCAAGATCCTCAGTCTTGACTAATTCTCATAAAGACTTTACTTTTAGCTCAATTGACATTGCCACCTCCATTTTGTACACTAAAGAATAACACATCATTTCCATTGATGTCCTTGTTGTAGTTCTGTAACCTTATAAAATAAAAGGCAACTTCTTTGACCAATCCTTGTAAGTCTTAACCATTTAAGCAAAGATGTTTTTGACATCTTATTAATTTCCCTAGCTACCCTATTATCTTGTGGTCTATATGGTGATAATTTATGTTGGGCCACCCTATACTTCTTTAAGGTTATCCTAACTTTGACTTAAAAATACACGTCATTATCCATGATAATGTGATGCAGTGCACCATATCGACAAATGAGACTCTTCTCAATAAATCGAGCCATTTGTTTTGCCCTTAGCTTTACGAAAGGTTTTGTCTTTCACCCATTTTATGATGTAGTCCACTACCATCATAATATACTTATCCCCCCTTATAGAAGCTAGCCTAATTTCCTTAATCATGTTGATGCCCCAAGCTGTGAATGCCTAAGGTGAAGTAAAATTCTATAATTTAGTTCGGTGGTAAATGACTGAGAGTACCATGAACCTGACATTTGTGATAATTTCAAACCATTTACAATCCTATTTCATGGTGGTCTAACAGTAACACATTCTCAAATCTTTCTTACTAACATCTTATAATTCATATGGGGCCACAAACCCCTGCATGTATTTCATCCATGGCCTTACTCGTTTTTTCTTCCATTAGGCATCTCAAGTGTATCATGTCTAACATTTTCTCATACACCAAATTGTCATGGACTATGCATTGAAATGCAATCTCTGAATCACCTCCTTATCTCTTCTTTTGGCCCCCTTAGGGTACTCACCACTTTCTAGAAACCTTTGTACATCATAATACCAAGTGAGATTCTCCAGTGATACTTGTACCACCATTTTATCGATGTGGTAAGGCATCTTAGATTTAAGTGTGATAAATGGATTCAATGGCATTGCCTTTGTTCCATCTCAAATAAAAACTAAGGTTATTAAAGCACCAACCATCTCATTCTCTTCTCGTAGTAGTTGATGGAATATGATCTTTCAAAAATTCTATGCCATTGTCTTTAAATGCTCTAGGTACGGACATAAACATTCCTTTTTTCATTCTCATTCATTTATCACCTAAGAGATAACTAGTAATGAATCCCCAAACACTTTGGTGGCCTTAACCCTCATCTGCATCAAAAGTTATGGCCTAAGAGCATAAGCTTTATATTTATCCATGTTGTTGGCTACCCTAAAGTCAAGCTTTTTTGCCATAAGGAAGAGTTTCTCCTTTTGGCAATATCAAAAGCACACTTACACCGGCTCATTTCCTATTTATTGACCTATTAAATTACATTCTCTAACCTAAAAGCTTGACTGTGCCTAATCCTTCATCAGGGAATAGAGGAAGTTTTGATTCTCCCTCTTTGAGAGGTTGTAGTGCCAATTACTTTACAATTGTCTAACCTTTGACCACCTTCTTAGTTGATATCAAACTCGTTCAACAATATCAACCATTTTGCCAATTTTCTAATTAGAAAATGGGCTTCGAGCAAGTATTTGAGTAGGTCAAGCTTCAAAACCACCTTAATAAAGTATGATTGAAAATTGTGACTTAGTTATACTTCTTTGTGGCTTACACCAATGTCAAACAAGTCTTTTCCACTTAGTTATACTTATCCTTATAAGAAAACAGCTTCTTGTTGAGATAGTACATAACATGTTGATGCCCCATTTCATCTTTAAGCTAACATTGTATTGTATAATTTTCTTCTACTGTCAAATACAAGATTACTGGCTTTTTAGGTTTTAAGAGTTTTAGTCGTAGCGGGTTAGTCAAATACTCCTTTATCCTCTCAAAAGCTTTCTAGCACTATTCATTCCACTTCACTTACTAGCCCTTTCTTATGCATCATTTCATGAGCATATTTAACATTAATTTTATGCATACCATTATATTTAATCTTGGAATACAAGAAAATCTGAAAATCTTACTCATTGATAGTGATGTCACACCAAATAAATGAAGAAATTTTGAACAACTACCCAAAAAGTACTAGAGGGTCTTTGGATGGATGTTATAAAGATATGTCAGGAATGATAGATAAATTATGAAACATAGAATTTCACATCTACACGCATATAAAGTTATCAAAGTAGAAACTTCAAATAATGAGACCTGAGTAGGCACAGTTGCTTAAAGAGTAAATGTCGATGCATTTGAGTGCCAAATTTCTTGAAATAGTGAATTATCTTAAATGGCTAGCTAATAGTCCTAGTACCAAAGAAAGATATAAGAGTAAGGATGTGCATATAATATAGGGATTTGAACAAAGATTGCCAAAAGATGACTTTCCTCTACCTCACATTGATGTGCTAGTAGATAGTTCTATGATATATGTTATGTACTCCTTCATAGATGGGTTCTTTGGTTATAATTAGATCCTTATGGCTACCACAGATAAGGTAAAGATGACCTTTATCACAAAATGGGGGACATATTGCTATAAAGTGATGCCATTTAGGTTAAGGAATATGGGGGCAACAGACCGACTGATGGCGACAATTTTGTTTCATGACTTAATCCATAAAAAGGTAGAGGTATACGTGGATGACATTATGGTAATGTCTAAGATAAGAGAGGGGTATTTTGAGGTCTTCCAGAAATTCATGAAAAGAGTTGATGAGTATAACTTAAGGTTCAATCCTAAGAAGTATGTGTTTAGGGTTACATCTAGCAAGTTGTTAAGACACGTAGTCAGTGGAAAGGGCATTGAAGTAGATCTAGACAAGGTGAAGTCTATTTAAGACATGCTCACACTAAAGATAGAAAAAGGGGTTCAGAGTTTCTTTGGTCATTTGCAATATATTAGCAGTTTCATAGAAAGACTTTTTCCTATATGTGAACCTATATTCAAGTTATTCATCTAGTAGGTTGGCAGTAGTTTCATCTGCTTGAGTCTTATCTTCTCCCTTAATCTTTCCCTTATTGTTAGTAAGAACCTTAGGATAAATAAGTTATGTAGAATCTACATCTTTCCCATCTTCTATTCCAGTAACGACTTTACAACTCTCTCAAAAATCTTTTTCATCTAATCATCCCCCAACTCAATCTTTAGAAATCTCTCCTAAAATGTCATACCCTTCTCCATCGCTAGCTCAATCTTTATCGCATGACCTTAGATTTCCTCGTTGTCTACTTCCTCAATGGAGTTAATAATCTTGCTCTCAATATCCTTCAATTTCATCTCTTTATAAGCAGCCTCAATCAACTTACACAGTTTGGAATACCCTAATTTTGTACAGCCAAAATGTGCACTTTGCTTCATCATATCAGACTTTTTCATTACAAGATTCTACCCAGAGGCTTAGAAATTTTAATCTAGTAGGTATTACTCCTGTTATTCATCAATGATTTGCTTTCTATCATCCCATGGCCATGTAGATTGAAGACCATATTGAATCACAAATCGACCAAACTTTTGGCCCTTTTTTATTTTTTCAACCTATTTGTTCTTTTTTCTCTTCTTCTTTTTATCCTCCTTTTTAATGAATCTCAATAATTCTGATAGCCTACCTCACTAATCCTCATATGGAAAAATGCCTTTTTTAGCTCATTTATACCATAATCTAATGGCTCATCACCCTAAGCAATCTCTTCCTCAACCTTTCCGATGACTTATCCTTCCTTCACAAAGAAATTAGATAATGGTCTACTAGATCCCTCATTTTTATTTTTGATCCTCACCACGGTACCTAAGTCCTCTTCAAGTAGTCTAAGTAGGAATTTTAATAAATTCTAACTCACCAATGGAATTTTTCCTTAACCTTTGGCCTTGCATAAAGTTCTTGCTTTTCATAATTTCCATACCCTTGGGATTAATTCTTTGTCAACAACTTCAGCGACTTGAAACATCCTAAAGTTTATAACAACCACATTTATTGTCGACATTATTTCTTCAACCTCTATACAAGTCACAATCTCACTTTTATAGGGAATCTTAACTTTTTGATGCTCAGTAGAAGTCATGCCTCTTAATGGAAAATACCATGGTCTGCCCAATAGTAGTGAAAAGTAATAGAAATATCCAAGATCATAAATTCAACCACTATTTATGGTTTTACTATTCACTCTGGTATTGAATACACCTGATGTTGGCTTTTTATCACCACTGGTTCAAATAATGTTATATGATGCCTCCAAGTCTTTCTTTGATAATCCAAACTTCTGTAGCAACTTTAAAAAGTATATGTTAATTTCAAATCCATTATTAACCATCACATATGGAGTACGCTTCCCTTTCACCTTAGCCTTAATGAATAGAGCCAAGTTATGGTCCATTCTTTGTGGTGGTAAGTCTTTATCTGAAAATATAATTTTCCTTTATGGGGGACCAAAGCAACAACATCTTTCATAATGGCTACATAAGAAATGATTAGATTGGATAAAGCTCCAACCATAGCTTTCTTATTCTCTTGAGAAGTAATGAGCAATTCCCATTAATGATCTAAACATATACCTTTTTCAACTATTTTATAACAGGGTTGTCATCCTCATTTTCTTTCACAATAAGTTTATCCATCTTCTTCTCAACTCTTGCTTCCTTAGGGGCCTCTCTATCAAGGTAGCATTTCCTATTTCGAGTTACATGGTTCACCAACTCCTCCTTCTCTTTATCATTCTCCTCTCATACCTTCATCATCCCTTTCCTTCTCGCCTCTTTTTTTTCCTCATCTAAAGTCTCCCATAAGTTAAATAGTGTAAACCACAATAGTAAGATTCTTTGGTGCTTCCTCAAAGATAGCCATAACAACCTCTTCGGGCATCTTATAATCAATAAAAATGCCCATTGGTTAGGAGTTGTGACATTATAATAGTTCAGGAAAGGGTTTCCTCTTATGCTTGATCTTTCAGAGTTTAGTGGCATAACCGTCTTATTATCGGTGAGGTCTTGAATATCATATCTTAGCTTATAACAATCATCAGTATTATGCCCTACTCCTTAATGAGAAGTATAATAAGCAATGGCATAATATCCCTTAGGCAGTGGATTAGGAGGCAGCCTCAGTGCTCAAGGCTTCAATACTCCCTTCTTCTATAATTTTTTCAAATACCGTAGAAAGAGGCATCCATAAATCTGTAAACTATCTCAATGCCTTAATTGCATTCACATTGACTGCCTAGCCCCTTTCAATTTGAGGTTATGATAAGGTACTTCTTCCACCCCCATACTATCTCTTTGACTCAAACTATAACTCCTAAGCTTGCAAACCAACCTCTCTAAGGTCTTCAAAATTCCTTACCAACATGCTGCGGATTTTGGTCCTAATACTGAATAATGACCCTCTAACAATCATCTGAACCTATTCATCTTAATTGGTCTAGTATATGTAATCATTAAAACTTTCATTAATTATAAACTTTAAAGACTACAAATCCTATCGAGTAACCTCTAGATTTGGATTGCAAGCATATTGCTTCTTCTCAAAAGCTTCTATCAGCTCTTTCCAATCCTCCCTGATACTCTTTGGCTAATTGAAATATTAGGTATTGGCAAACCCTTGTAATGATAACTCAAAAAGTTCTAGTATAGTGTTTGTCAGCACCCTAGAAGCCTTTATAACTAACACATATGAATGAATATGGTTCTTGGAATTCTAAGTTCTAGTGAACTTCAAGAGTTTGGGCATGCAAAAATTAGTCAAAAGCTTCTTAGTTTTACGAACAAGCAATTCTTCAATATTTGTTCCCCTTTCTAAGCCTTTAGCACTTAAGGCCTTTTGAATCTTCTTTAACCACTTAGTAAAGTCATCAATTGATTGTTTTCCTTCTCACTCTTTATGGGTTTATTCAAAACAATAGTGGTGCTTCCTACTTCCCTGGAAAGCTTGCTCTCATGATATTCTTTCATCCCAATCGGGTCATCATTAATCACCATAAGTTAGGGTGCCTCCATAAGTGCCTTTCCTTTATCATTTTTTATTGTAAAAGTATATCTTTTTTTTAAAATCTCATTAACACACCTGTTTAGCTCCTCAACAATCCTCTCTTCCATCTTACGACTAAAGTTAGACATCATTTTATCCAGAATCTCTGGTGGTATGGTTGGTTTCATGAGTAGATCAATTCTTTGGATTGGAATCGATGTCTTACTTTTCCTAATAAGTCAGTTGCCCTTTATTTTCCATGAAGGTTTGAATAGAGCTATGATGACTTTAAGACAAGGGTTGTTAGTATGATGCATGTACAAGTAAACAATGTATGTGTGCATGATATGCATACACACCATTTGCATAAGATCCTTATAACCTTATTCCTCCTATAGAAGAGATCTAAAAGGCTTTTTCATAGGGAAGGGTCTCACTCTTCTACTAATAAGGGGTGGAAAATACATACAGTTACCTCAGACGGAGGAAGGGTCAGAGTCTCAAATAAAAATATGCAAAGGAATTATATGATTATAATAAAGGATCTATGTTACATTATTTGAAAGGAATATAAAGGAGGATAAGGAAAATCCCTTTAGCAAGGAAATAGGGATATGCATAATCATTGTTGGACTAGGGTGGTTAACCCTAAGTCTTAGACCGCTTTGATCTTGATAAAGGGAATTGATAAATTCTAATGTTTCATATTAAGTGTTGTTTTGCAGTTTTTAGTTAATCTTTACATTGGAAGTTGGATGAAGTTAAAAAAAATCTCCAAAGTAAGCAAGTGCTCTCAAATTTGCGACCATAAGTTGACAAATCGCGACCGCGGACTAGACCAAGGCAGGTTGACAAAATGGAAAGACGTATTCGCGGGCCACTTCTCTACCGCGACCAATTCAAAGAAAGGAAAGTCGAAGTCACAAATGAATTCACGGTGTAAGGCTTGCCTCAGTCGTGACCACGAATTTCGAAGTAACTCAAGATACAATCAAATCCACAACCACAGGTTGACAAGTGTCCCAGGTAACCATTGGAAATCAAAAATCACGATGAGAACTTGTTAGTAATGACCGCAAACCCAAAAGAAGAAAATGAACACTTTTGGCAGAGGAATTCACATCCAGAGTCACGTCTTGTACAAGATAAATCGCGACCGCTACTTTTAAGAGCAGGTGAAAGGCAACAACTATATTTTCCTGGTGAACTAATGAGAAGCTGCCACATGGACTAGATGTTAGACACAAATGGGGTTTTCCTTATGGAATTTGGATTTCGCGACTGCTAACGAGTAGTAGCGACTGCGAATTAAGACCGTTAAGCATTTAATGTGAAAATTTGTTTAACACACTTTGATGATTTTGTACCAGTTTTTTTACAACATCTCTTTGATGGGTAGAGGCTATAAATACCTCACCAAACAGATGTAAATGCAAGAGAATTGATAACTTTGTACCCAAACTTTTGCAATTTTACTACTCACTCTTTTCTATTCTTTAAGTCATTGTTGGGTGTGAGCATAAACACCAATTGTAATAGGTTGTTGTGTGAGCCTCAAAACACAAGAGAGATTATTATGTAAGCTTATTAAAACACAAGTGTAAAGGTTGTTATGTAAGCCTCAAAACACAAGTGTATAGGTTATTGTGTGAGCCTTCAAAATACAAATGTAAAAGTTTGATGTAAGCTTGAAAACACATTTGAAAGATAGTGGAACACCCAATTTCTAAGAATTGGGGAGTGGACGTAGTGTTGTTCATACCCAAACCACTATAAATTATGTGTTTTCTTCCTACTCATTTCTCTTCTCTTTTTCCAATTTTAATTTTTATACACCAATTCAATCCCCTCTCCCCTTATTAGTGCCTAGGGCCAACAAGTGGTATCAGAGCTAAGTTTCACAATCAAACCTTCATTGGGTGAACAAAGATCATGGCACAAGAGGGAATCCACTCACAACTCAAGCCACACTTTGATGGAACATACTATACTCATTAGAAGTATAGGATGGAGATCTATCTTGACATAGATGTGGTAGACCTTTGGGATGTGGTCATCAAAGAATGGAAGCCACCCACTAGAGTTGTGGATGGTAATGAAGAATTAATCCCAAGGGAAGAATGGGTTGAAGCTCACCGGAGATCAAATGGCATGAACAAAAGAGCAATGGCCATTCTTCTAAGCTCACTCTCTAGAAAAAAGATTGGAAGAGTGCAACATTGTCAAATTACACATGTCATTTGTAAGACTCTATAGAATTATCATGAAGGCATAACTCTAGTCAAATCAAGTCGTTTGGTGATGAATGTCACCAAATGGGAAATCTTCATGATGGACAATGAGAGCATCACAGAAAGGACAAATAAGCTCTTGTTCATTGTCACCAACATGAAGAAATTTGGAAGAGCTCTCACTAACTATGAGGTAAACATAAAAATTCTTAAAACTCTTCCTCTAGATAAATTTGGTGCTAGAGTTTGCAGCATACAAGAGTCTAATCCGAAGATTGGAAAGGTTCCAACCAATGTGTTGATAGGCAAACTCTTAACTCATGAGTTGGCCTTACAAAAGGATGAATAAATGAAGAAGCTAAGAGGCCAAGGAGACAAATTAGAGAAAGATAGAAAAACCATGGCTCTTAAAGCTTTAACAAAAGAGAAGGACGTAGAGATCACCTCAAGTGATGATGAAAGTGACAATGAAGAAGAAGAGCTAGCAATGCTCTCTAGGAGGACAAAGGAGTTTATCAAGAGAAGAAAATAAATAAAAGGCTTCAAGAAGACTACTCCTAATCTAAGAGAGAAATCCAACGAAGTCACTTGTTATGAATGTGGCAAGCAAGGCCACATCAAGTATGAGTGTCCCAAATTAAAGAAGAAGAAGAGATGGGACAAGGAGAAAAAGAAGAGTTTTTCAGCCACTTGGGATGAAAGCTCAAGTGAAGAAGAGGAAGAAGGAAAGGTTGCCAACATATGCTTCATGGCACAATAAGATTTTACAAATGAGGTAAGTACTTCTTCCTATTCTCATTCTGATTTCGAATTTGATGAGATAGATGAAGAGCTTCTAGAGGCTCTAACCATGAGGTGTGACAAATACAAGTCACAAGTAAAAACTTATAAAAAAAGGTGTTCAAAATTAGAAGATGAATGTAAAACTCTTAGTGATCTTGTAAATGAGTTGAGGACTTCTAATAAAGAACTCAAAAAATTAGTAGAAAAACTTTCCATTTCATCTTCTTCTATGGCTTCATTAAGAAAGGAGAATGACACTCTTAAAGGAGAAGTCATTGAGCTTAGAAGCTTTATCTCTAAGTTCCATAAAGAAAAAGAAGCCTTGGACACATTGATTGTGTCACAAAGACCACTACTAGTTAGACATGGTTTAGGCTTCAATGGATCCTCCTCATCATCTCATACCACATTTGTTAGATCTTCAGAACCTTAAACATCTAGTATTGAGCTAATTGAAAAGAAAAGTGCTCCTAGCACTAAGTCTCCTAAGCCTAAGGGCAAAAGGAAGACTCTCCCAAGCTCTAGAGCCAAGACTCAATGAGCTAACCATGCCTACATTTACAACAGAAAGTATGGTCATACTCATAAAAAAAAAATTTCCTCCTACTCATCATACATGTTTATGCATGCATTCACATGACCAAGGTATAAGAAGGCCTCTTACTCGTACTAAATTTGTGTAAAGGAGAAAGAGTCCTAAGTCTAAACTTTAATGTCATTATTGCATGAGATTTGGACATATTAACATTTATTGTTACATCAGGAAGGCTCACCTCAAATTAGAGGACCATTCATCTTCTAACCTCCAAGGACCTAAGTATGCTTGGGTACCTAAGAAAAGGTAACTTACTATTGTCATGTAAGGGAATGTGGCAACCACCAAATCAAGCAATTGACATGTGGATAGTGGATGTTCCAAGCATATGACTAGAAACAGAAAGCTATTCATGACATTGAAAGAAAAAGAAGGTGAAGATGTCACATTTGGTAACAATGCCAAGGGTAAAGTAATTGGCATTAGAACCATTGGTAAGAATGGATATTCTTTAATTGATAATGTTCTTTTAGTTAGTGGCTTACAACATAATTTGTTAAGTGTAAGTCAATTATGTGACAAAGGTAATAAAGTCACCTTTGATCCTAGGGAATGTCGAGTCACCACTTTAGTGGATGATGAGATTATTTTCAAGGGTGAAAGCAAAGGCAATACCTACTCAATTGACTTAGACAATATGGCTAATCAATCTTTTAAGTGTCATATGTCTTTGAGCAATGAAGCTTGGTTGTGGCATAGAAGGCTTAGGCATGCAAGCATGGATCTTCTTCAAAGCCTATCCAAAGGAAAGTTAGTTGAAGGACTTCCTAAGCTAAGCTTCTCCAAAGATAAGACATATGGCCCATGCCAAATAGGGAAGCAACACCATGCTTCTCACAAAGCCAAAAATGTTGTAGGTACATCTAGACCACTTCAACTTATCCATATCGGCTTGATAGGACCTACTAGAAGTGCTAGCTTAGGTGGAAAGCATTATGCACTAGTCCTTATAGATGACTACTCTAGGTTCACTTAGGTATCTTTTCTAGCTCATAAGAATGATTCATTTGATGCTTTCAAAAGTTTTGTAAAAAAGGTTCAAAATGAAAAAGGTTACTTCATATCTTCTATTAGGAGTGACCAGGGAAAGGAATTTCAAAATGAGTCTTTTGAAAATTATTGTTTGGAGAATGGACTTTTTCATAATTTTTCAACTCCTAGAACACTACAACAAAATGGTTTTGTAGAGAGGAAAAATAGAACTTTAGTAGAAATGGCTAGAATAATGCTCAATGAGTATTCCTTACCAAATTACTTTTGGGTCGAAGTTATTAATAACTCATGTTATATTGCAAATAGAGTTTTCAAAAGACTCATTCTCAATAAGACTTCTTATGAGCATTGGAATGGCAGAAAACCCAAGATCTCATACCTTAGAGTATTTGGATGTAAGTGCTATATTTTGAACACCAAGGATAATCTTAGGAAATTTGATTCCAAGACCAATGAAGGAATCTTCTTAGGGTATTCCACCACAAGTAAAGCATATAGTGTCTTTAACAAAAGTACAATGGTAGTTGAAGAATCTATGAATGTTGTCTTTGATGTGTCTAGTAAACTTAATCTTAAGAAAGGTATTTTTATTGATGATCTTATAGGTGATCTTGAAAAGCTGGAATTGGATGATTCTACAAGAAGAGTTGATAAAGATAAAGAATAAGGTGATTCATCAATAGTATATGAAGACCAACATCATCAACAACAAATAGAGCCAAACCAAGATCTACCTAAAGATTAGAGATTCTCTAAGTATCACCCTAAGGACTTAATCATTAGTGATACATTTAAGGGTGTAAGTATTAGATTTCAACTTCATCATTTAGATAATAATCTTGCATTTGTTTCTCAACTTGAGCCAAAGTCAATTGATGAGACTCTTGATGATGAGAGTTGGGTACTTGCTATGCACGAAGAACTCAATCAATTTGAGAGAAATAAGGTATGAGAACTTGTCCCTAGGCCTAAAGAACACCCAATTATAGGTTGTAAGTGGGTGTTTAGGAACAAGTTAGATGAGCAAGGTTTCATTACTAGAAATAAAGCTAGATTGGTTGTTAAGGGATACAACCAAGAGGAAGGCATAGATTATGATGAAACCTTTGCCCCTGTAGCAAGATTAGAGGCCATTAGGATTCTTTTAGCAGTTGCATGTCATATAAATTTCAAACTTTTTCAAATGGATGTGAAAAGTGCTTTTTTGAATGGCATTATAGAGGATGAAGTTTATGTTGAACAATCTCCTAGTTTTGAGTCTCATTGTTTTCCAAACCATGTTTTCAAATTGAACAAAGCCTTATATGGATTGAAACAATATTTAAGAGCTTGGTATGAAAGGCTTAGTTCATTTCTCTTGAAAAATGATTTTGAGAAAGGAAAGGTGGGCACCACACTTTTTGTCAAAAAACACAAGCATCATACATTAATTAATAAAAGAACCTTTTCCAATATCAAGTTTACTAGATTCATCAAAAACAACATTCATAGACTCTTTAACAACTATAAAACTTTTGTTAAAGATTCTATAGGCCTTGCCAGAGGTGGAATAGCCTAAGAATATCCCCTTATTAGTTTTTGAGTCAAATTTTCCAAGATTATCCTTGGTATTCAATATATAGCACTTGCATCTAAATAATCTTAGGTATGATATCTTGGGTTTTCTACCATTTCATAGCTTATAAGATGTTTTATTGAGAATGGATCATTTAAAAACTCTATTTGCAATATAATATGAAGTATTAATGGCTTCGACTTAAAAGTAATTTAGTAAAGAATACTCATTGAGCATAGTGCTAGCCATTTCTACTAGTGTTCTATTTTTCCTCTCGATAACACCATTTTGTTGTAAGTGTTCTAGGGATTGACAAACTGTAAAAAATCTCATTCTCTAAATAACAAGATTCAAAAGATTCATTTTGAAATTCCTTTCCATGGTCACTTCTTATAGAAAAAATGAGGTAATCCTTTTCATTTTGAAATCTTTTTGTAAAACTTTTGAAGGCATCAAAGGTATCATACTTATGAGCTAGAAAAAATACCTAAGTAAACCTAGAATAGTCATCAACTAGGACTAGTGTATAATGTTTCCCACCTAAACTGTCACTCCTAATAGGTCCTATCAAGTCCATTTGAATTAGTTGAAGAGGTTTAGATGTACTTACAACATTTTTAGCTTTGAAGGAAGACTGATGTTGCTTCCCCATTTGGCAAGGACCATATGTCTTGTCTTTTGAGAAACTTGCCTTGGGAAGACCTTCTACTAGCTTTCCTTTAGATAATCTTTGTAAGAGCTCCATGTTAGCAAGTCCAAGTCTTCTATGCTATAACCAAGCTTTATTACTAAGAGACATAAGACATTTAAAAGATTGGTTAGCTAAATTATCTAAGTCAATTGAGTAGGTATTGCCTTTCCTTTCACCCTTGAAAACAACCATTTTATCCACTAATGTGGTAACTCGACATTCTTTAGGGTCAAAGGTGACTTTATTACCTTTGTCACACAATTGACTTACACTTAACAAATTATGTTGCAAGCCATCAACTAACAAAACATCATTAATTGAAAAGCAACCATTCTTACCAATGGTTCCAATGACAATTACCTTGCCCTTGTCATTATTACCAAATGTGACATTGCCATCTTCTTTTTCTTTCATGGCCATAAATAGCTTCCTATTGCCCATCATGTGATTTGAGCATCCACTATCCACATGCTAATCATTTGATTCATTGGTGGTTGCTAAACATCCCTATGCAACACAAATAAATCATCTCTTTTTTGGTACCTAAGCATACTTAGGTCCTAAGGGGTTAGGTATTGAAGGGTCCTCTAATTTGAGGTGAGCCTTCCTAATGTGACAATAAATATTAATATGTCCATTCCTCATGCAATAATGACATTGGAGTTTACCTCATGATTTGTAAGAATCCTACCAAACTTTTTCATATTGGTGATGATTGCTAGGAGTCTATTGGTTATGTCGGTGATGCTTTCATCCTCCTTCATCATGAATAACTCCCACTCCGTCACATACACTCTAATAGGCTAGATTTCACTAAGGTGGTCTCTTCATGATAGTTCTCCAATGCTTTCTAAATCCCATGGGCAGTTTAGCAATGTTATACCTTTCCAATTTCTTCTTTGAGAGAGAGCTTAGAAGGATTGACATGGCTCTCTTGTTCTTGTCGTTGGATCTTCTATGTGCTTCAACCCATTCTTCTCTAGGGATTAGTTCTTCACTCCCATCAACCACTTTGGTGGGTGGCTTTCATCCTTTAACAATAACATCCCATAGATCCACCACATCCGTATCTAGATTGATCTTCATCCTATACTTCCAATGAGTATAGCCAACTCCATCAAAATAAAGCTTGAGGTGTGAGTGGATTCCTTCTTGTGCCATTGATCTTTACTCACTTAATTAAGGTTTTTAGTGAGACTTGGTTCTGATACCACTTGTTGGTCTAGGGCATCAAGAAGGGGGGGCTGAATCAGTGCTTAATTTAAAATTAAAAAGATGGTTAATGTGTTTAAGAAGATGAGTAGGAGAAGAAAGAAATTGATACAAGTGTTTATAGTGGCTCAGGTGTTAACTAAGCCTACGTCCACTCCCCAATTCTCCATAATTAGGTATTTCACTCAACTCAATAGGTGTTTCCAAGCTCACACCAAACTTTTACAACTTATGTTTATGGCTCACACAAGAACCTTACACCTTGTGTTTTATAGGATCACACAAAAATCTCTCACAAGTGTTTTTAAGGCTCATACTAAAACCTCTCACAATGGTGTTTATTGCTCACACCAAACAATCACAAACATGTAAATGAGAATTGAAAGATTGAGCAGTAAGTTAGTAAGAGATTAGTTACAAATTAATGAATTCTCTTACATTCACCTCTGTTTAGTGGAGTATATATAGCTCATATCCACTAAAGAGACATTGGCCTTAAACTATCAACAAATCTCCAAGACCTGTTAGGCAGATTTAACATTCTGTTAGGCAGATTTAACATTAAATGCTTGTTAGGTGAAAGTTGTAGTTGTTACTACCATTTCGCGATCACAAATTTTCAATTTCTATTGTGGAGTTAAAAATTTTGGCTGAAAACTCTGTCTGTGTCTAACTGCTAGTCCACATGTCAGTTGTCCATTGGTTGTTGTTGGTCTAGGATACTCAATCCTATGATTAAAACCTCTTTTGATCTTGACAAAGTAGATTGATCATCACTAATGTTTCAAATAAGTGTTGTTTTTGCAGAATTGAATCATTCCCTCTAGAAGAAATAAAGAAGTT
>CATIWR010304645.1:0-11080 GCA_949677035.1 Omphalea diandra | reverse complement strand
TTGAAAAAAAACAAACAAACAAACAGCCGTTGGTTTTCCATCAGTTAATGCATACTGTCCATATAATCCAACCATTAATTTATAAGCATAATCCAACCCATAAGAACCTAATTTCTTTCTTTTTCTCTGTGTATTTGTTTGTTCCAACGAAAACCTCCATGCATGATAGACCTACATTACACCTATCTTAATTATTTCCTACCCATTTCACTTGCATTATTTTTTTGCACCGAATATAATTCTATGAGGAAACCCACACTACGCTTTACTTCATCTTAGGCTACAGTTAATTAAGCACAGTAGCGTTCCCCTGCAGAATCAGAGTAGCGCCTTAAAGAAAGAGATAAGAGTCATATTTCTTACGTTTTGCATTTCCTGAAATGAACCTAAACAGACAGTAATTCAATTTGGGCACAAGTTATTAAACTAAAAGAAAGTGTCGAAAGAACCAAAAGGAACAAGAAGAAATAGTACCCCACCGGATGGCTGCAAAGCAAACCAAACTGCAAAAGAAGGCATTATAATTTGCCACCATCAATAGCCAACTTTTAACATATTAATCGAAATCGAATAGACAAAGGCTAGCAAACGTAGCAAAAGTAAGGAATATAAACCACGAAGACAATTCAAACTCAACAATATGTAAGAGCAGACTTACAAAACTAAATTATAAATCCACCGTGTGTCCAGCACCCAATTCTGAGCACTACAACCAGTGTTTTGAAAACTGAACTGGCCGGTTGAATTGGTAAAATCAAAAATCAGACTAATGATTCATTCGACTGGTCCGGTTGTAAAAACACTGACTACAACTGGGCAATGAGCACACAAAATTCAGTACATAAACTACTAATTAAACACCTCAAAACACTAAAATAGCTGTATAAGACGTTCTCAATGCCATTTATAGACATGGCAGACCGCACAATTCACTTGCCTCCCTTCTTGGCAGCAGACTTTGTAACCTTAGCTCCACTTGGGTCCTTCTTCTCCACACTTTTTATAACACCAACAGCAACAGTCTGGCGCATGTCCCTAACTGCAAAACGACCCAAAGGAGGATATTCTGAGAAGGTCTCAACCACCATGGGCTTAGTTGGAATCATGTTCACGAACCCAGCATCACCATTCTTCAGGAATTTAGGCTCCTTCTCGAGCTCCTTACCAGATCGACGATCAATCTTGGTCAGGATCTCAGCAAACTTCACAGCAATGTGGGAGGTGTGGCAATCTAACACGGGGGCATATCCATTTCCAATCTGACCAGGGTGGTTCATGATGATGACCTGTGATGTGAAGTTGGCAGCCTCCTTGGCAGGATCATCCTTTGAGTTGGATGCAACATAACCTCTCTTTAGATCTTTGACGGCCACATTCTTAACGTTGAAGCCAACATTGTCACCAGGTAGGGCCTCCTGGAGAGCCTCATGGTGCATCTCAACGGACTTAACTTCAGTTGTCAGTCCGCTGGGACCAAAAGTCACAACCATGCCAGGCTTGAGTACACCAGTCTCCACCCGACCCACTGGGACAGTTCCAATACCACCAATCTTGTAAACATCCTGAAGTGGGAGACGGAGAGGCTTGTCTGATGGCCTCTTTGGCTCATTGATCATGTCAAGAGCTTCAAGAAGGGTTGGGCCCTTGTACCAGTCCAGGTTGGTAGACCTCTGAATCATGTTGTCACCTTCAAACCCAGAGATGGGGACAAAAGGAATCTTCTCGGGGTTGTACCCAACCTTCTTGAGGTAGGAGGAGACTTCCTTGACGATTTCATCATACCTAGCCTTGGAGTACTTGGGAGTAGTGGCATCCATCTAAAGGAATGACAAAATGTGACAAAGATTACACTTAAATGGTGGATAACAAATTAGAGAGAAAAAGATTGTCTGAAAATCTAATACAAGGGTGAGAAATATCTAACAACGTTCTGTTTTAAGGGGTTTAGTTATATCAGACTAAAGCTTAGAAATAGAACCGACAACAACATTTGTAAGTCACTGCAATTTAAAAGGTGCATGTTAATGATATCGTAACAAAAGTTAACCTGGATGTTGGTGAATGTTTTACTAAAGCTTAGCATTACGCAAAAAAAGAGTCAAAAGGAAAGAAAAGGCACATGCTGGTGAACTAAATTTATATCACAGAGCACAAAAAGAGCATCTAAAAATACACCAAAACGGAGTATACCTTCCAACAAGGGCAATATAAACATCAATTTCAGCAGCAACCACACAAATTAGAGAATCAGTCCACACACTAAGAAAGAAGAGAGAGGTATTTGAACCCTCAACAGTTCATTCAAAGAACTTCCAGTTCGATTACCAAATAGGCACTCTATCCTCAAAACACAAATACCAAACATCTTCCAATATGGCAAAACCCCGAACATCAACTAATAGTGTTACGAAGGCACAAATCAAGTTGTTATCATCATTACCTTGTTACAGCAGCAAATCATTTGTCTCACACCAAGAGTAAAAGCAAGAAGAGCATGCTCCCGGGTCTGCCCATCTTTGGAAATGCCCGCTTCGAAACCACCAGTGGTGGAATCAATAATAAGAACAGCGCAATCAGCCTGTGAAGTACCAGTAATCATGTTCTTAATAAAATCACGATGCCCAGGCGCATCAATGACAGTGCAGTAGTACTTGGTGGTCTCGAACTTCCACAAGGCAATATCTATGGTGATACCACGCTCGCGCTCGGCCTTGAGCTTGTCGAGCACCCAGGCGTACTTGAAAGACCTCTTGTTCATCTCCGCTGCTTCCTTCTCGAATCGCTCGATCACACGCTTGTCGATGCCGCCAAGCTTGTAGATGAGGTGACCGGTGGTGGTGGACTTGCCGGAGTCCACATGGCCGATGACCACGATATTGATGTGGACCTTCTCTTTACCCATAGTTATAGATGTCTAATAACAAGTTATGGAAATGAAAACTTAATCACCTAAAACCAACTATCAACCATAACTAGATGAGATTAAGGAAGCTGATAGTTTGATGAGCTCACATGAAAGATGAATAGCGAAGCAGAGAGATGTGGAGGAGAGGCGGAGATTGTTTTGATTATTTATAGTAGAAAATGGGAACTACGTTCGTTTCCTACCACGGAGTGAAATGGCCATTATGGCATCGTCATTGTTTGAAATTGGAATAATTACAGCCACAGCTTTGAACGTTTGATCATTAAATCCTTCGTCAACTTATACTTTATTTTTTAATAAAAAAATATTCAAATTTTAATTTTTTTAAATATATACTTAAACTAATATTTTGTTATTAAAAATAGATAAAGAATCATTTTGATCCCTGAACTTTTTTAAAAATTCGGTTAGACCCAAAAAAATTAAAAAATTATATAAGATCTTATTTAATTTATTATATACATATTCTAAGTAACTGAAATATAATTTATTTGAATAAAAAATTTATTATAAAATTATATTATTAATTCATAATTCAAATTAGAAACTTAGATAATCATGATTTTTTTCAAAATAGTGCAATGATAAATAGTTATCCTTTTTATGTACATATGGAATAGCTAAAAACTTATTTATTACAAATAATCAAATTATCCTTTATATCAGTGAATCTTTTCTTGAGACAAATAAATTTATTAAAACAAAATATAGTTAAAACTCAAATAGATAAGTTAAAAATAAATTAATCTTACAACTATACATGTATACTTAATGATAGATTTAGAAAATTTTTAAAGTTAAATCTATAAAATATATTTTAAAATTAAAATTATTGATCAATATTATCTATTAATTTATAAGAATTTAAATTTTATGGACATAAATGAGAGACAACAATCATTTTTTTAAGTAAATAAATTGCTTTAAAATATTTTAAATAATAATAAATCGAAGTTAAAATTCAAAGAGTATAAAATGAATAAATGCATATCATACAAATAACAAAAATAAAAACTAAGGCATATAAATAGAAAATAAAAATAGTATATAAGTGTATAATAATTAAATATTTAATCTGCATTTAATAGAAAATCACACAAAATATATTTCTATATAAAATATAAAGTTAATTTATTGTATTTAAATTTCAAAACAAATAATTGATTAAGCCCAATTTGATTAAATTTTATAATGAAATAAATATTTATATAAGATTAACATGTCCTAAAAACTAATGTGGATTGAATTTTTATATTATATAATATACTTTTAAAATAAAAATGGAGTATTTTTTATACAAAAAAAATATTGTCAAAAAATTATTAAATTTTATATTATTGTAAAAATACTAACACTATATAAAAGTGAAAAGATATTATTTATATACAAAATTAAATAAGATTTTATATATTTTTTATTAATTTTTATTTTTGATTTTTTAACATTTAACTATTATATATTTTTAGTAAATTTATTTTTCTCATAAAAAATTGCTTATGAATATAAAGAGATAATTTAATTATTTATAAGAAATAAGTTTTAGCTATTTAATTTGTATATAAAAAAGGTAATAATTATTTATTATATTGAATTGTTTTTAAAAAAAGATTATGATTGTATAAGTTGTTACTTTGAATTATGAATTAATGGTATTTTATAATAAATTATTTATTAAAATAAATTATATTTTAGCTACGTAGAATAGTTATATTCAATTCAACTTGGTTAGATTTTCATATATTGAAAGTGAATCAAATCAAATTAAATAATATTTTATTTAATTTTTAATTATTTTCTCTTTTTTGAATTTAATCAAACTTTTTAAAAAAGTTCAGGGATTAAAATGATCTTTTAGCTATTTTTAATAATCAAATATTGGTTTGATGGTAAATTTGAAAAGAAAATTAAAGGTTGAACACTTTTTGTTAAAAAATGAAGTGTGAGATTAATTTAAAAAATACATAAAAGTTCGGGACTTGTTTTGTTATTAAGCCTCCAATTTTTTATAATCATTTTTCCTCTTTGATCCATTTGAAAATATAATTCACTTTTTTTGTTGTTAATTTAATGATTAAATGTCTAAAATATCTTTCATTATTTAACATAAATACCAACATTATAATTAATTTTCACTCTCTTAAATTTGAAGTTGTAAATTACCATACACATTTTTATTTGACTTTCAACGAAAAATACTTTTTATTTAAATCTCAAACAGTACTTCATCTTCGTCCTTACTCTTCATAAATGAGTTTACAATAATTATTTTGCACTGTATTAAAAAGATATTAATGGTATTTTAATTAAAAAATTGCTAAAAATAAGGATATTAATTGCAAAAAATTGAATTTTTTTAATCCTTGTGCAAATTGAAAATGGTCTATCAAAGTTGAACAGAGTGAGTATAAACTTTATATTACTTTCTCCATTTCATTAGTCGTTTAAGAAAGTATTACAAAAGATCAATAATGCAATTTAATAGGCATAATTATAAATATAAAATGATTATATTATCCTCTTTTAAAAAAATTAAAAGTAATAAATTACTTCTTATTTTAATAAAATTCATTTCTCTACTACTCGTATAACTTTTTTATTCAAAATAAAACTCTTCTCCCACCAAAATTTTCAATCACAAATTATGAAAAGTTTTAATTTCTCACTAAGTAGTATTTCTCTAAACAGTTGCTACGTGAATTTTCTTTTTCATTCAAAATATAATTCTTTGATCAAAATTTTAATTAATCATGAATATTTTAAAATTTCCCTCCAAACATAGTTCTAAATAATTTTAACTTCCCACCAAATAGTATTCTATAGATCAAGTTTTTACGAGATTAAATAGAAACAACTCAAAAATGGCTAGAAGGCAAATTCATCAAATAAATGCCTTTAGAAATAGAATGCAACACACTATAATGAAGCACAAATTTAATTATCAGGTCTTAATATTGACGCAAGAAATTCACTTTTGGACCTCAATTACAGTCCAAATTTTGCAATGGTTGAAATATCTTCATCAAATTATTTACTCTTGGATTTAAATAGTCAGCCATGTCTAGAAGATGATGTATGAGTAAAGCAACTCTTGAATACTAGTTTAGATTCTTATTATTTAATTTAATTTGTTTTATTTTGCTTTGTCTTATATTAGTTATTTAAGGAATAAGTATTAAAAAATTGAAAAATTATTGATACGTGAATTGACTTGTCTAAAAAATTCATCTTTCTACTTTAAGTGCTGATGTCATTAAATTGCATAATGATGTGATAATGTCTTTATAATTGTTTTTTAAGCATTTTCTTTAGTCTTTGTTTTATAGTGTGCACGTTTTGGACTTGTTTTGGTTGATTTATGTATTATTAAATCTTAATATAGAATAAGAACAACATGACTACAATGACTTTTTTGTTTAATAATGCTGTTTTGTGCTTTCTATCGTGACTAGAAAGGCATGGCTTTGATGGGTACTGCATATTGATAAATACAAGTATAGAAATTTTAGCTTTTATTATTAAAAAAAAAAAGCAAGTATAGGAATTTTAGATTTTATCAAAAATAACAAGTATACGAATTTTCTTTTAAATTCACCTATCCTTTCTTATGTTTTTTCTTTTAATTTAGTCAAGATTGCATAACTTTAGCTTGTTTGTTTCCCTTTAGATTAAACTTGTAGCTCATTGTCATATTTTCATAGTTTCCATAAAATTTTTTCATCAATATGTTGATATATGTACATTGACCATGTTCATTTTTATATAAGGAGTGTCAGATAACTTTTTTATATTATTTTTTATTTATTTTCTTTTTATTATAGTGGCATGTGACATAATTTAAAATAAAATTTACCTTTTTTTTGTTATAATTTTTCTTGAAATTGAAGAATATAATAATAATGTCACTTTAAATCATGACATATGTATAACATCCTTATTTTTATTCATTAGCATTCTTACATGAATATATGTATTGCATAAATGATTTGTAATTTCACATCAACATAGACGTTACATAAATAATCACTTAAATATGTGCATTTGATAAGTGTGACGATAACATTTGTGCTATTACATCCGAAACACTTGAATATAGATATGATGTTTCAGAGTTGCATTGTAAATTGCCATATGTGATATGTATATTATTATATCTTAAATAAATGTGTCTTGCAACTTATTAAAAGTGTAAATATCATATGGGAATTAGTAGAAGAATAGATGTGATGAAGAAATAAAGAAAAGAGGCTAAAAGAGAAAAATTGAACTTTCAACCAATAGTAGCAAGCCACCACGATTTTGTCTTATTAGAGTAGGTATATAAATTAACATTTACTTTTTTAGGAGCAGATAAAAGAGAAAAAATATGAGAAGTACAACAAAAGAAAGAGAGTAAAAAAAGAAAGAAATAAAGAAATAAGTAAACTAATAGGAAGAAATCCTAAATTTTTCTAGTTTAGCCAAAAATGATAAGTATTTCATCTTCTTTTCAAATGAAATTTCTCCTCCATAACATGTTAAACATGCATAATTAGTAAGAATTATGGAGCAATTATAGTTATAATTCATGTATGAAGATTGTTAAAAGCAAAGGAGAAATAAGAGCTGAATTATGTTGGTTTTATTTTTAGAATAGACTATTTCACCTATGATTTCATAATCCTAAAAGAGCAATTAAGTGTAAAACATGAAAATTGTAAATTTATGTCTCATTTAAATACATGTAAAATAGTTTTACTAAATATATTGTGTATGAAAATATATGGCTCCTTGATTAGGACTGACTCTTAACCTGCTAAACCTACTTAGTCTGAGATTATTCATATATTTTGATAACCTTATAGGCTAAGTTAGATAAAGTGCAAACATGAAAGTTGTAGAGTTATATTCATCTAAATATCTGAAAAACAGTTTTGTTGAATATGTTATGAGTAAAGAGCTACACCTAGTTAAACCTATCCAATCTACTGATTTTGTTTACCCAGAATTTCATAGCCCTAGAATGATAATCAGGTGAAGTATAAAATATGAAAGTTGTAGAATTATGCTACATAAAAAAGCTTGTAAAATAATTTTACTAAATATACTATTCATAAGAAGATATTGCTGCTTAATTATAACTAATTTTGAACCTGCTAAAGTTTGCTCAGTCTAAGATTGTCCACTTATTTTGAGGACATTATAAGTTGAATTAGATAAAGTATAAAACATGAAAAATGTTTATTTATGTGTTTGATAGATGATGGTAAGTTAGTTTTGCAATTATATATATACATGTTGAGATATAGTCAAGAATGTAAGACCCTTATTATATTTTGCTTACATAGGAATAGGGCAGATTTTAAAAATTCACCATATTTTCTATAGGCCTTACATTGACCTAAATTTTGACTATGTTGTATCATCATGTGTCTAGTAAAAATATAAAAAATAATTAAGTCATTTAGATTAGTATATCCTAAGTTATTACTGTGAAAGTGTAGTAAGGTTAGTCTATCATACAAGAGTAATAACATAAATAATAAACCCACTTGCATAGAACATGATCATAGTTGCATATCAAGCATGCAAAAACTATTTTGACATATTTATAATTAATCATATGTATTAAATTTTAGGATCTCTTTATATTGAGAAAGCCCAAGAGATAGGCTCAAACCAATCATAAAGGTTTTGAAATCAAAAGTGAGTAAAAACTATAATTGGATTTCAATGTATATGTGTGTAATTTTAAGTTATAAGTGGGTTCTATTATGTGTATATTGTGTGATTTTAAGTTATAAGTGGGTTCTATTATGTGTATATATCTAAGTTACAAGTGTATATATCTAAGTGGGTTCTATTATGTGTATATATCTAAGTTATAAGTGGGTTCTTTAAGTTTTAAGTTAAATTTTAGGATCTTTTTAATCAATGTGATTAAATTGTGACATTTTACATGTGAATACAAGTTAGGTAAGAATTATATAATTTTAATGATTATTTGTTATACCACTGTTAATGAACATTTGTATATGGAACTAAAAGGATGTTGTGATCAACTTGTCAAACACTTGCAAATCACTTGGCAAGAGGACTGATATGTCATATTATGGCACATGTTATTGATAAATAAATCACGTAGTATATGTTGGATAACAAAAGCAAATGTCATTTGATTCACATGAATTCCTGAGAGTAGTGTTTGTCTATAAAGTTACGATAAAGCAAATAATCTATTGCATATGCACTTGCATAAGTCGATAGTTGTGCTTGTAATGTATCTTAATAATAATTGATTATTGATTATATCATTATTATTATTTTATTCATTGAATCACAACTCATCAACTCACAATTATTTTTTTTAGACAATGAAGCATAAATTGTGGGTTTTTTGGAGCATAAAATTTTGCACATAGATACATAGAGCACAAGTCGTCAATTGAATTCCTACTCTCTCTCTATCTCTCTCTCTGTCTCTCTCCCCCTTTGTGCCATGTATATATACCTAGATAGATTTCAGTTTATGATCAGTTACAATACATAGGTTGTACTTAGCATATATGTACGTTAAATTAGACATTGATATGTCTTTTTAGTTGTGTATGAATGACAAATTCACCTTTATACATATGAATATTTGAAAATGAATGTCATGCTTAATAAATGAAAATAGATGTGACAACATGTCACTATAACAAGAACAATGTAAAGAAGAAATAATATAGAGAAGATATATAGCACTTCTCTTTGTTTTATTTTGAAATAAAAGAAAATATTTTTGACGACAATGCAAATGTTGAATTGTCACCCATACTAATGAAAAATTAAAATTTTTATATATTGAAGAACGCAAAGCCATATATGAAATGCTATTGCAGAAAAGTGTTGATGGAAAATTGAAAAAAAAGGGTGACAACAATGGTAGCTAGAGCATTTTCAATACATATGCATATTGTTCGATGTATTTGATAATGAGCAAAAGAAAATGGCATACATGTTGATTGATGTATCTCATAGATATGGCTCAATTCTATGAGATCGTTTTACATAAATGAACAACTCTTTGTTTCATGAACATGAGCAAAACTGCATTATTTAGATAGCTAATGTTAGGAGTTGTACAACGACATACCAATACTATAAAGCCTTTTCTCAAAGAAGAAAATAAAAGGTTCCAATTGAAATTTTGCATATCAATAAAATAAAATCATTTATATTCTAAATATAAGTAACTAAGTTAACATATAGTTCAAGAGAATTACATATTGGAAAATTTTTGATAAAAAATAAAGATAAAAATATTTTATTTAGAATATGAATAATTTTAAAAATATAATTATTTTAAAATGTATTTTATTATTAAATTTTAATAAATTATTTTTATATAAAAAATAGATTAAATTTAGTCAAAGATAAAAATATTTATTTTATTTGATTGAAATTAAATAAATTTATAAAATTTAAGAGATATATGAAAGTTTGATATTTTTAAAAATTAAATCTATTGGCAATATTAAACAACATAAGAAATATTTTTTTATTTTTACTAAATTTATTAATTGCTAAATATATTTACTAGCAAGTTAAGATATTAAAAGATTAAAAACTTAAAGCTATCTAATTCTAAATGATAAAGATAAAATATAATAAATATTTATATAGATAAGTATTAATTATTGATAATTTATTAGTTATATAACTAATTATAATAATAAGTGATCAATATGAAAATTTAAAATTTAATGACAAATTTTAAAATATATGTGCCATAATAATTTCCTAGAATGACTCTTAAATTGATATTTATTATTTTACAAAATAAACAGTAAATCATATCTAGTAAAGATTATAAATATATCATAAATAATAACTCTTAATATGAATTAGATAAAGAAAATAATAACAAATCTTCAAAAAACATATGAAATATAAACCTAAAAAAATCACATGACAATCTTTTGAAAAACTCGACCTATAATATATATAAAAGATAGGATTCCACTCAATTATTCTACTCATACATCAATCAATTATAACGAATAAATAATAAAAATATAGTGTAAAATAAATAAATACATAATTTGTGTGTGTGTGTGTGTGTCTATATATATATATATATATATATATATATATATATATATATATATATATATATATATATATATCTATATA
>CATIWR010304634.1:0-11705 GCA_949677035.1 Omphalea diandra | reverse complement strand
TGACTCACTTATCTCATGGATGGCGAAACAGCCAATATTAGCAAGATCTTCATCAGAGAGTGAATACAAAGCCATTGTCAACGCATCAGCTGAAGCTTTATGGATAAAATCATTATTGCAAGAGCTGGGTTTTCCCATTTCAACAGTTCAGTTATGGTGCGACAATATTGCTGCTGTGTGTATGTCATCAAATCCGGTGTTCCATGCACGTACCAAGCATATTGAGTTGGACTACCACTTCGTGCGCGAACAAGTTGCAAATGGGACTGTTCAAGTTCATTTCTTATCCAGCAATGAACAACTAGGTGATCTCTTTACCAAACCATTGTCCATTTCCAAATTTCAATACCTGATATCTAAACCACCATTGAAACTGGGCAATGGTTTGCGGGGGGCTGTCAAGGATAAGAGATAAATCACGTCTCACTTATCTGATTTATCTTCACAAGTAGTTTGTTTCCTAGTAGAATTATATCATTCTGTTGTATGTATATTTGTGCACACAATCTTGTTAAAACAGATATACCAAACATTCTTCACTTCTTCCGTGGCCAAACTACATTCAAGTCATCCTAAAAAAAAAATTTAACAGCTGAATTTCAAAAATTATTAAAAGAAGAGGAAATAACAAATATCAACTAAATCAAATAAAAAAAAGTAATTCATATCTCAGAAAATAAAAGCATTAAATTAAAATATACAAATCACACAAATAAAAGATAAAATCATATGTCCATAAAAAAATAAAATAATAATAATAAATAAATAAATGTATCATAAGACAATCTCATATATTCTATTTACAATAAAATTAAAAAGAAAATAAAAGCATAATATATACAACAAATATTTGTAAAAAAGAAAAATATAAATATTATGTATCTCAATATATTACTCATACAATAACAAAAATTTAATTAAAACTTCTTATTTCATCAAACTTGTACATCATACATGCATAAAACTAGTATATATAATAATTGAAGCAAAAAACAAGTCAAAATGTTGATGTAATGGAATTTCTTTAAATTTAGCTTTATTTAAACTGACATGACAATTCATTATTAAATTTTCTATTAAACCACTTTGATACCAATTAATCTCTTGAGTCATAGATGTGTTTTACGTTGTAATAATAATAATTAATGACGACTAATGTTAAAGTAATTATAGAATATTTAATTTTTATATTTATTATAAGATCAATTATAACACATTTAATTTTATTATTAATTATTAATTAAAATTTATATATGATATAAATTTTAATTTAATATATAATATTAAAAATATTTCATATATATGATGTAATTTTTTAAAATCTTGCTTAAAAAATCTTATAAATATTTTTCTAATTTCAGAAAAATTCATATATAACAAAGTTGAGAATATAATAAACTTTCGTCTATGAATTAACATATGATACTTTTTCATTTAGATTTTTTTATATAACTTTAAAATATTCACACACACACATATATATAACTTTGCTAATATAATTAATTCAAAATTAATTTAAATATAAATAAATTTATATCAAAAGTATGAAAATAAAATTTAATAAAACAAAATTTTAATTATTAAAATTTTAGTAATTAATGATTGAAAAATAATTATTTAAAATACCTTCAATAATAAAAAATAGTAAACTAAAAATTTACACAAAATCTAAATCCACAATTGATTAACTTAAAAATCAAGAAAAAAATTAAAAATTATTAAAATGTGATTAAAATTTTTTAAAAGAAATAAAAACTGATTATTTATCTAAACTAAATGATAAAAATATAAAACAATTTACATAATATTAATTTAAAAATTATTTATTTTGATGTTTTTATATCTAAAATAAAAATAAGATGAAATTTTTTTAATTATTTTATAAAAATTTTTGACACTATAATTCACCTAATAGGCGAGTTAGCGACTAATTTCATAAGGAGGAAAAAGATTAGGCATTTTGGTTCTTCGTAAATTTTCTCTTAATTTTATCCGTAGGTCTGCGAATGGTTTTGCTGATTGGCTGTCTAAGTAAAGCAACTCATCCTTGTGCCCGGTTTAGACGATTCATGTCCCACCAAATCTTTAAGCCACTTTGTTAAAATCTTGAAGTTTTCTCAGTTTCAGCTTGATTCTTCTTATTTTTTTATTTGTTAAATTTTAAATCTCAAATATGATTATAAATTAACAGAACAAATGATATTTAAGGAAAGTTAAATTTTAGATTTCTGAATGTTTAAGCCATGGTAAACAATTAGTGCAAAGAAAAATTTGTGAAGAACACTGACATTTTAAAATCAAATTGGAGGACATGAGTTTGCAGTTTATTGGATCTAACCTGCTGATTCAATAAGATTAAAAACAATACTACTATAAAGAAAAAATGTGATTGTTATAGTATAAAATAATTTAGATTAATTTAATGTAAATATATTCCTTTTTTCATACAAATATATGAAAGACGTTGGTCACACTTAAAAATTAAATACTTTACCAACAACTCTCCAATTCGTTTTGAACAGAAAGGTATATTAATAACTTATAGACCATAAAAATGTTTCAATTTTGAGATACGATACTAATTAACAAACTTATACTATATAAAAAGAGAAATGAAACAAGGAAATAGTTTTAATTAATCATAATTATAGCAATAATTAGGTAAATTGATCATCAATATATATAATTAATTCTTATTTTAGATTCGATTTTAAATGAATGATTGTTATCTATTAGGTAACTATTTAATTGTGATAAAAAAAATTAACATTTGTCAAACTAATTGTTTAACACATATATAATCAGTCATTTGCCAATTAACTATTTAACTGTGATAGAAATTTAACATTTATTAAATCAATTATTTAAAATATAAACAATTGAGTATAAAATTATTTAATGAAAAATAACTATAAATAGAAATAAAAATCATTAAAAGAAATTATTAACTAAAAAATAATTTTTGTTAACAAAGATGAAAAAAAAAGTTCAAAAGAGGGAAAATAAGCCATAATTTCGGGAATAATTAATTTAGTTTAAAAAGAAATAGATGAATTTATTTACTTTGAAACCTTCCAAAATATGAATGGAAATATAAAAACAAACTTTAATAGTTAAATCTCTTCAAAAACTTTAATAGTTAAATATTAAATTAATCTCAATTTAATCAGTAATTATTGTAATTCAAACAAAAAGATACATCTTGGTTGACATTCAAAACTGCCCAAAACATTATTATTTCATCAAACCCGGTTTATTGGTATTTGCTTGTTTTATCCTATTTTGAATGTAATTAGGTTTTTTATGTAAATTGAAGCGGATGGTTACCGATTTTTAATTTAATTTAACTAGTTGATTTTTCCAGTATGATTTGATTTTTAAAATATTAAAATAAATAAAATCTAATAAATAGTGTTTAATTAGATTAAACAATTTTTTTTTGTTGTTAATCCGAATAGGCTTAATTTAATTTTAACTTGTTAACCTGTAAGTTGCATGGTATATGATAATAAATTTTAAATAAATTTAATATTTATTTTTATTATATAATTAGTTAATAATTGAATGATTAATTATTATAAAAAAGTTATTGTCAAGTAAATGAATTAAAAAAATAAATTCCTCAAAATTTATAATTATATGCGTAGATAGTTATGATAAAAGATTTTCTATTGATTCGAATCCAATCTTATATAGCTTCATTTTAAGAGAAATTTATTAAATTTGAATGAAATAATTTCTAAAAATCAATCAATAATATTAAATATTTCATATAAAAAATTATATATATATATATATAAACAAAGGACTATCTATTAATTAATATTGTTAATCTTATGCGGTATAATTTTAAGAAAAAATTTATTAAATTTGAATCAAATAATTGTTGACGATCTATTACATTAACGCTAGTCCTTGTATACTTAAAATTTTGAATAATCAATTAATCTAAATCTTACTTCATGTTTATAATTTTTACTTTTTAAAATTTTCTAATTTCTTGTTAAAAGTTGTTAAATTTTTTTTTTAGGTTTTTCTAATTTTCTATTCAGAAATCTTTTTATATGAGTTTAGTTTTCTATTTAAGATTTTTAATTTTTTGATTTTTTAATTCTTTATTTAGAAAATTTTTTATATAGAAATTTTTTTATATGACAATTTTTTGTAACATAATATAAAATAATGTAACGTGGCTAAAAATATATATTGATTGAAGACTGACATTAATAATATACATTAATATATTAATTGATTGACTTCGTAATTTATCCATAAATTAAAACAGAAATATACCTAATTTATAAGTTTCCTTTAAAAAAAAAAAAGAGGAATAAAAAGCCAGATCTAGGCTATAACCGTTAATCCAGAAGCGGCTCTCCACAATTCCCTCCTCAAATTTTCTAAATTCAGCATTGATTCCTCCCTTTCTAAAATTCATAGTTGTTTACTATATCCACCACAAAACTCTACCATAAATATACACCTGCACATCAGGCCAAGAGGATAAGACCTTGCGGGATCAATCTGTTATCTCGCAGCTTCCTTCTCGGTCCTGTCTTCCCTCACCCAACGGAGGCTTTAGCCTCCTCGGACCTTTCATCAACAGGTTGAAACCAAGAAAGAAGAAAAACCCAAAACAAAAAAAAAAAAAAGAAAAAAAATTGAACTAGAATTTCTTTTTTCAAAAAAAAAAATCAAATGGAAACTCTCAATGGGAGTTTCTTCTGGTTCGTCTTCTTGGCCTCGTTTGCAGTGATTGTTCCAACTCTGCATGCCAACATCGCCCAATTCGATGAGTATTGGAAGCAACGAGCTGATGAAGCTAAACAATACACCCTCGATGCTTATCGCCCCGATCCTTTCAATGTCACCAACCAGCTAAATTACCAAGTTAACAAGTAAGTTAGTCGCCATGATTTCATGTTATGATGCATGGACACATAGACGTGGGATATGAATACGATACACATACAGCTTCCTATTACATATATGACACAAATACAGTATAGACATAATATGTAAACGACTATGTCATACACGTGATGGGTGCTGTGTTAGAATACAGAGCAATATAATGATAAACGCGACACTATATGATGTGAATACGCATTCATTGATTTTTTTTTCTATATATTATAATGAAATTTTGTAATATATTGTTATTTATAATTGAAGTTTTAGTTAGATTGTTGATTTTTGTATGACAGCAAAATAGGTAAAGGGTTAGCATTCAAGATAACATCACCTCTGTAATATAATGAAAAGAAATTTTAGTTTGATAGTTCATTGAGTTTGCATTTAATTACATTTCATTAAATTTTATCAAACATAACACTCTTTTCTTTCCAATTAAACAAAGTAGTAGGGTTTGTTTGCTCTTTTTTTGGTTTAAAGGGTATTTTTGAACCAGAAGTTTTGGGCCTAATGGTATATGCCTGTTGGTTTTGAGTAGTTTCCCGTTGGCTGACCATCTTTCGTTTCTTCCTTCATAGTAATTGTAATATGGTTCTGTTTTTCAAAAACTTCAAGCAGGGCCACGGTTGGTTCCAACAGCACTAGAAGGAACTTAAGGGGGAAAAAACATAGTGGCGGACCATGCGTGGCCACCAACCCCATCGACAGATGCTGGCGGTGTGACCCCAACTGGGCGAAAAACCGAAAGAGGCTAGCTGAGTGCGCGCTTGGTTTTGGCCACGGAACCATCGGTGGAAAGAACGGCAGGTTTTATGTGGTCACAGATGCATCAGACGATGATATGGTTAACCCTAAACCCGGAACCTTACGCCATGCGGTGATCCAAAAGGGTCCCCTTTGGATCATCTTTGCTCGTAGTATGATCATCAGACTCAACCAAGAACTGCTGGTGACTAGTGACAAAACAATTGACGCTAGAGGAGCTAATGTCCGTATTGTTGGTGGTGCTGGTATTACTCTCCAGTTTATCAAGAATGTCATTATCCATGGCCTTCACATTCATGATATTGTTTCCGGCACTGGCGGACTTATTAGGGATTCGGTTGATCACTGTGGATTCAGAACTAGGAGCGATGGAGATGGGATTTCCATCTTTGGTTCCACCAACATTTGGATTGACCATGTTTCCATGTCCAACTGCCAAGATGGTATTATTGATGCTATAATGGGATCAAGCGCCATTACCATCTCCAACAGCCATTTCACCAATCATAATGAGGTAATTTCATGACGACCAATGCTCAGTTGTAGATAATATCCGTGTTATGCTGTATCTTTTTATCATCCATCTCTCACATTATTGGTATAGTTAATTTCTGTACAAAGTAGTCCTATTTAATTAACCTGATTACTTTATGAGTATTTATCTCGATTGTCTAATCGGTGAGTGTCTGGCTAGTAGTTCAGGAGGTGTGAGGTTCAAATTTTCGCAGCTTACTTGCCATTCTAATTACGTTCCTATTGATGGGCATATGATGCGATGAATACAGGTCATGTTGTTTGGTGCAAGCGATAGCTTCTCCGGTGATCGGCTGATGCAAATCACCGTCGCATTCAACCACTTCGGTAAGGGACTGGTGCAGAGGATGCCAAGGTGCAGATGGGGTTTCGTCCATGTTGTCAATAATGATTACACTCATTGGCTCATGTACGCCATCGGTGGTAGTCGCAATCCTACTATCATCAGCCAAGGCAACCGATTCATCGCTCCTAATAACAATGATGCTAAGCAGGTAAACATCGATAATTAATTCAGTAATTCTTGCATGAAAAACTTACCTTAGGAGTTGACATAAAAATAGGAAGAAATGGTTGATCCAAAGTGTTTTGATTCATGACTGATGTTGATGAAGGTGACAAAGAGGGAATACGCCATGGAAAGCCAGTGGAAGGATTGGAATTGGAGATCAGAAGGGGATCTGTTAATGAATGGAGCATACTTTGTTGAATCAGGAACTCCTTTGTCTAATAAACAATTCACGAGGCTGCAGATGATCAAATCCAAGCCAGGAACATTTGTGACCAGGCTTACACGATATTCTGGTTCACTGGACTGTTTCGTGGGAAGGCCTTGTTAGAAATTTCATCATGTCTTCCCCTTCATAGATGTATTAAAACGATTAACCTACTTGTTTTTAGAACTTTGGATGTACTTAGTGTTTATCCAAAGAATAAAAGAAAAAGTTGGGAGTGGACAAGATGCAAGAGAAAGTTAACCCTAGAGTCGGTGTTATATTTGTTTGGTATTTTTCTTACACTCCACATATTTCTTCCCGAACATTCTATGTGCTAGAGCTTTTTCCATGAGTTGGTAGTTGTTTTTGGATTTTTTTTTTTGTGAAATTTATCGAAGAAAATTTTTTTTAAATGTATTTGTTGTGTGATTTTATATTTTATATTTTATATTTACCAATTATAATATTACCAAAATATAGTAAGTTTTTATTTGAATTAATTGACATTCATACACCAAAACAAAAACAAAAGATGTGATATCACTATAAATATTGGGTCATATATCATGAAATATTATCCTTATTAATAATACATAGATTTTGACTAAATTAGAGTATCGATTTACTAAAATTTGTTTTCTGACCCTATAAAAATTATTGTTTGAATCTTGTCTTAATCCCTAAAATTCAATTCTTAAAATAAAATTTATAAGTACTTTGTGCTAAGAAATTGAAAATTATATAATCCTATAATAATAATAATAATAATCTCTTCTTTTGTTCCAATATTAATAATAATAATAAATAAACAAAAATTTAATTAATTTATTTAATGTTGAAAAATTTTGTCAAATAATTTATGTTTTCAATGATACTAATAACTATTTTTATTGTAGAGAACAAATAGATTAAACAAAACTATTCATTTTTTAATTTATGAATGAGCGATAAAAATATTATTTGAGCAACCATTTAAAAATTATTATAATCCTATAAAATATAGTTTCAAGTAAATTCACATTAAGATTAACTTAAATTTTATTTTTAAAAAAGTCAAGCTATATATATATATATAGAGAGAGAGAGAGAGACAGAGACAGAGAGAGAGACTCCATCTATATTGAATCCTAGCTCTGTCACTAAATAGAATCGGACTGACTACTAAAAGTGGCAGTTGGATGGAATTTTAAGGAGCCTAAAAATTTTGAACTTTTAATTTATAATTTAAATTAATATTTTATTTTTATATGATCAGTATAATTTTTCCATTTTATTCTATAAAAATGTTAATACTTTCAATTCTATTAATATAAATATTATCATGTTAATAATTTTATTTTATGAGCAAATTTTATTCTTTTTAAATATGTTGATACTCAATATCTTATCTGTTTTTTGAAAAATATATAAATCACTTTATAAAATTAATAAACTATACAACTTGATTTAGAGATATAATGATAAAAATAATACATCAAGATTAAGAAAATATCTAAAAAATATTTATCTATAATATTATCCAATGATTGAGCACTTGAGATTATACAGAAGTCAGCTCACTCAATGATTATTAGAACCATAAATCAATTCCTATACTATTTAAATGAGTCCAATAATAATTTTTAAATGAACTCAATATCCTAATTATCACAAATAAGTTGAAGTAACTCTCATAAAATCAAACTTTTTTAAAAAAAATATAAAAATTCTCAAAAAGATAGTAAAAAAAAATAACAAATACAAAATAAAAGAATATACAAATGATAAATTTGTATCCACAAAGATATTTCTATAATTACTATCTAAACATATAAATTTAAATATATTTAAGATAATTTATTAAAGAAAATAAAATAAATTATTTAAATAAATCAAATAAATTAAAAATAAGTAAATTTGAACTTTATTCAAGAAAATAAAAAACGAAACAGAAAAAATTAAAAGAGAGGGGCCAATTCCTGATCAAAGGGTCAAAAATTAATCTCAAAGACTATTAAATTAGAAAACTTGAAGGAAAAAGAAGAGGGAGAGAGAAGTGAACAGCTTTTCATTAGGGTTTCAATATATCTAATATTTTTCTATAATGATTTGATACTATTTTATTTTGATTGATGCGTCTCACTTAAACCTCCATGTCAAGTCTCATTGTGATATCTTTTCTAGGCCACTCACATTAGTCAAAACAGCATCTAACTTAACTATCCTATCTTTATGTTGATTTTATACTTGTAATATCTCAATTCCATGGATCTTTTTACTTAATTAATCATATATAATTATAATGTAGAAATTACTTTTATTTATTCTTTATAATTCTTATATACTTCTAATTCTATTGAAAATTAATAGTCTCCTCTGCAAATTAGATTATTTAATTATACTCAAAATAACACAAATTTTCTTAATAAAAACCATGTTATCGATTAAATATATTATTTATTTATTATTTTTTTGAACTCACATGCATGAAAGGATGAACCATAATCTGAATGCAATGAATAGCAAATGATGCATGAGTGTTTATGCATTTGTTAACTAAAATAATGTAATTGAATACAAAAAATAAATACATTTGAAACGAGATATAATTAGATAAATTTAATAAATAAATATAAATTTTGATATAATTAAATATAGAACGTAAAAGATATTTAAATAAGTTCTAAAAAAATTATCAAGACACACTTGCAGCACCCAAACGTTTTCAATTAGATGATTTTTTTTTAAAACACTATTTAGAAACTCAAATTTTAAAAGAATTCAATAAAAAAATTATATTTTAATGATTCTCTTATTTGAAAAGTCTATATTTAAAATTTTAATTTTATCATTTTAAAGATGATTTTATGAGAAAGTAAAACTAAATAAAAAACTATAAGAGTTTGAGAGAATTCATTTCAATTAAAAGAGTTTGATAAAATTACTCTACTAAACTTATAATTTAAATTGCTTTCTTAAAAAAAAACTTATAATTTAAATCAGTGTTATGTTTGTCAGTATTTAAAAAAATAAAATGATTTCAATTCATTATAAATTTATTCTAAATAATAGAATTCAATTAAATTCTATCAATTTAAAATTTATTTCAAACAATAAAATTTTAAAATTCTCTTACTATTACTAATAATAGAATTCTTTTCTTTTTTTGTTGTCGTTGGTTGTAAATGTTGCCTGAATTTTGCAATGCAACATATTAAAGAACAGATGCGAATGACTACCGTCGACCATTGAGAATCCCACCACCATACAAATTTGAGATGTGACGACGATATCGTCGACCATCGGTTGCGGCACATTTCAGCTGTCCAAAACTTGTTTCTACCCCATCCGTTTATAGTCTGTCTGTTAATAACGCCCATAAAATTCGACCATCTAAATATTTAGCTGCAGAGCAGGCCCGAAGGTAACCCGCAAGGAAGACATAAAAATTAATCTACGAAGTATATATTCAAATTTTTTTTTAGAAAAAAATGGACACTGTGAATGGGAATTTCTTCTTGTTCTTCTTTTTTACTTCATTTGCAGTGATTGTTCCGTCGCTGCATGCTCATATCGCCGAATTCGATGATTACTGGAAGCAACGAGCAAACGATGCTAAAGAAGCCACCGCTGATGCTTATAATCCTGATCCTTTTAACGTCACCAACCAGCTTAATTACCAAGTTAATAAGTGAGTAGGCTGCCATATCTATGTGCATGGTTTCTATCAGTAACGTGCCGATACAAACACAACATAGAGATATTAGACACCATCGCAACATAATATGTAGGAGACATTGCCATATCCTGTTTTTATGAAAAATAAAAAATTACTTGAAAACAAATATCACAGATCCAAACATGGGATTTAAGGTGACTTTTTTTTTTTTTTTTTTTCTATATATCGAATTTTTTTTTTTTATAAAATTTGATAATTTGGTTCTATTTATGATTTAGCTATAGCATAAGTCAAATAGTTTTTTTTTTTTTTGAACTCAAGTTAAATACTTGTTGTGTATTGCATTTTGAAGAAATTTAATAAATAGCATAAAAACCAAACCTGTTATCAAAATGTATAATTATATTGAAAGCTTTGAACTTTGTGAATTGTATTCTAATTTGAAGATATTGTGTTAATTATACTCAAAATCAAAATTAAAATTAATAAAAATAAATTGTACCCTAACATAACAGCTATATGAATACAATTATAATGATGTCATATTAAACACAATATAATGACATCATATCGCATTCAATTATAATCAATTTGTTTTATCTGTAGAGTTATAATGTGAGCCTACAATCTATTTTTCCTTATTCCCATTTTGACTTGATAAATTTAAAATTTTTAAATAGAATTATAAATTTGATTAAAAAATTGAATTTTTTTGAATCATTAATCAGTTAAATATGATTCTTTTATAATTTAGCTGGTAGCATAAATGTTAGTTGTTTGTTATAAGCCAAGGATTAAGGAATCAACTCTTGAAACATCTTGGTTCCTAATATAAACGAATAATTAGTAATAATTGCAAAGTTTTTGTTCCGAGCAGGGCCACAGTGGGTTCCAACAGCACTAGAAGGAACTTGAAGGGGAATAAACTTCGTGGCGGACCATGTGAGGCCACCAACCCTATAGACAGATGCTGGCGGTGTGACCCCAACTGGGCCAATAACCGAAAGAGGCTAGCTGATTGCGTGCTTGGTTTTGCCCACCAAACCACCGGTGGAAAGAACGGCAAGTTTTATGAGGTTACAGATCCTTCAGACGATGACATGGTAAACCCTAAACCA
>CATIWR010304629.1:0-11574 GCA_949677035.1 Omphalea diandra | reverse complement strand
TATATATATATATATATATATCTATATAGATACATACATACATACATACATACTACGTACGTACATACATACATACATACATACATACATACATACATACATACATACATACATACATACATACATACATACATACTACGTACATACATACATACGTACATACATACATACATACATACATACATACATACATACATACATATATGTATGTATGTATGTATGTATGTATGTTTGGTTGACTTTTGAGAGATAATTTTACTGCCATAAATAGTAAGGAATTAGTGTTGTAATTAGGGGATTTGATTGATAGAAATTAGTGTTGTAATTGTGAGATTTGATTGACTGTATTTGACCTATATATAGGAGGGAGAGCTCATAGTTTTGGGTATCCAATTATTCACCAAAAATCTGTATTTGTGTTTTTTTTTGTTATGGTATCAGAGTCACTCTCTTGTTTGGTGAGATTGTGAGTTTTTTTTTTTTTTGTTAGTTCTTCGAAAGGAGTGGTAGCTTCTTGGTTTGAACTTTTGAGGTATTTTTTGTGGCAATTTCTTTCAGAATTTTAGTCATGGAGAAAATAGAAATAGTTTGTGTCAAGTTCTCTAGTAAGAATTATCTTGTCTGAAAATTTCAGTTTCAGATTTATGTTCAAGGGAAGGAACTGTGGGGACACATTGATGGAACCAACTCTAGGCCTGCTGATCCCACCAAAGCTGTTGATTGGGACACCAAAGATGCTCAGATCAAGAGTTTGGAACCAGTTATTGTCGTCAATTTGCTACTGTATAAGACAACCAAAGTTATGTGGGATTATCTCAAGAAAGTTTATGATCAGAAAAGCTCGGTCAAACGTTTTCAATTAGAATACGACATTTCAATTTACGCTCAAGGAAATTTATTGATTCAGGAGTATTATATTGGGTTTATCACATTATGGACAGAATACACAGATATCGTGCATGCTTCTGTTTCTGCTCGCTCTTTAGAAGATGTTCAAACTCTTCATCAAGCTAGTTAAAAGGATCAATTCTTGATGAAACTTCGATCTGAATTTGAACCTGTGCGTTCAAATTTACTGCACTGGATTCCACCTCCCTCTTTGGTTGATTGTTTGCATGAACTTCTTAGGGAGGAGCAACATCTTTTGACTCAAGCCACTTTGGAACAAAAAGGAAGTTTCGTTAATGTTCTTAATGTTGCTTATGTTACTCAAGGTAAACAACGTGTTCGAGATCCATGCAATACTCAATGTTACAGTTGTAAGGCATTAGGTCATATTGCCAATCAATGTCCTAAAAAATTTTGCAACTATTGCAAAGTTAAAGGACACATTCTCTCAAAATGTCGAAAGCGTCCCCAGAGTTGCAATCATCATGTCTTTCACACTTTTACTACCAATATGATGAATGATCCTTCTACTGTGGTTACTGCCTCTTCCTTTCAGCCAACAGTCCCCTCTCTCACTTAAGAGCATATTCAATAGATGATTATATCAGCTTTTTTTACTCTTGGTCTTACTAGTAAAACTCCCTCACTTTCTAAATTATGGTTTTTTTGACTTGGCAGCTTCAAACCACATGACTCCTTCATTTGATATCCTTATTAATGTTAAAAAATATGATGGTGACTTGCAAATTGAGACCGCCAATGGGGATCATCTTTCCATAACTTCTATTGGTGATATTTCCTCCTCTCCATCGCTAAAAAATGTTTTTGTTTCTCCTGCCTTATCTGTTTATCTTCTTTTTGTTAGACAAATAGTAGAACATAATTGCCAAATTATTTTTTCTCATTCTGGTTGTGTTGTGTAAGAGCTAGTGTCAGGGAAGACAATAGTGAAGGGACCTAAATGGGACAGACTCTTTCCTCTTTATCTTAATGCACCAACTAAGCCAATAAGTGTGATTTCCTTATTTTGTAATTCTGTTAAGCATGATTACAAATTATGGCATGTAAAGTTAGGTCATCCAAATGATCGAATTCTTATATCAATGTTAAAATCTGGGGCGTTGAGCAATAAACTTCATTTTTCAGCTAAAGATATCACTGTTGATTATTATAGTTGCAAAATGGCAAAAAGCAAAACTCTTCCTTTCTCATCTCATCCTAATTATTCATCTCATTGTTTTGATTTAGTACACAGTGATGTTTGGGGGATTTCACCAGTCATATAACAAATCTGAAGTTTTTGATGCTTTAATTTCTTGGAAGTGTAAAAAATAAGAACGAGTATCCAAATCCTCCATTGAGGTGGAATATCGTGCTATGTCCTCTGCTTGTTCAAAAATTACTTGGTTATGTAGCTTACTCTCTGAATTAGGTTATCCGCAATCTAGTCCTACTCCTCTCCATGCCGACAATACCAGTGCTATTCAAATTGTGGCAAATCTTGTATTTCATGAACGGACCAAGCACATTAAGGTGGATTGTCACTCAATTCATGAAGCTTTTGACAAAGGTTTTATTACTCTTCCACATATCTCTACCGATCGTCAAATTGCAGATATTCTCACAAAACCTATCACTTATGCTCACCATCAATTTTTTGTAAACAAATTGATGCTGCTAGACTCACCAGCATCAATTTGAGGAGGGATGTCAATGATATCTTGTAGAATATTTATCTCATATAATTAAGGGATAATGTCAACTATAAATGTATTATTTTTCTGCTGTAATTGGGGCATAATAGCAGCAATCAAATGATATTATTGTTGTTGTAAATAGGAAAGAATTAGTGCTATGATTGTGAGATTTGGTTGACTTTTGAGGGATAATTTTACTGTCATAAATAGGGAGGAATTAGTGTTGTAATTAGAGGATTTGATTGAGAGAAATTAGTGTTATAATTGTGGAATTTGATTAACTGTATTTGACCTATATATAAGAGGGAGAGCTCATAGTTTTGGGCATCCAATTATTCATCCAAAATTTGTGTTTGTGTTTTTCTTTGTTAAACACAAAAAAATATAAACACTGCATTTAGATTTACACCTACATGATGTTTGTTTTTACCACATTCTTAAGTAACACCCTTCCATCCATTAGTGTAAAACAAAAGAATTCACATATTTAGCCCAATACATTTTTCCAGCTCAGAGTTTGCATCACTGAAGCTTTAATCAAACTCAAACCTTAACAAATTACTCATTACTCTCTTAATTTACGGAACAATCATATGAAATTAAATCCCAATTCCATAACCATCAGAAAATTAAATTTTCTTCACCTTTCAACATCAAACTTCACTTGTTCCCAGTCAAATCAAAGTGAAATCCCTCATACAAGCTCAGCAATTAATTCGTGTATCTTCTTCCTAAGCTTTTGTTGGGATTTTAATTCATGCATCTCTCTATACAATTAAGAATTCCTAACCATTGCCTACAAAAGGTTGGTGATTTGACCAATCCTGTAGTTGTAGTAAAAAGTCTTTTGTCATTTAGTTTCAAGGCTAGGACAAGTGTTGCCTCCATTTTCCAGCGATTCTTAAATGTACGTCAAATTCCAATTTCTATACAATTACCTGTGGGTCATAACCAACTTGCTTTTTGTCCTGACAGATCCTGTAGTTGCAGCAAGAAGTCTTTTGTCATTATTTTCATGGCTAGGACACGTGCTTCCTTGATTTTTCGGTGATTCTTTGGAGATCTCAGATGTGAAATGACTCCCAAATTCCAATTTCTATGGAATTACCTGTGGGTGATAACCAACTTACTTCATGTCCTGACAAAATTTGTCAATCATTTGTCAATCTATTGAAGACCTTCATCAACAAAGCCTGCATGAGTACAAGCAGACAGAACACCAATCAAAGTAATTTTATCAGGCTTAAACCCTTCTTGCTGCATTCTAGAGAAAAGCTTAAGTGCTTGTTCACTATGTCCATGCATGCCAAGCCCACGGAGCATGCAATTCCAAGAGACTAAATCTCTTTTTAACATCCCGTTAAACACCCTAATGTTGTGTCTACACTACCACACTTCGCATACATATCAATCAATGCGTTAGACACATTAATGCTGCACTTAAGCCTAGTCCTCTCGATAACGGCATGAGCTTTTCTCCCAATCCAAGCAAACCAGACTCTACACAAGCAGCCACTATGCTGGTGAGACTCCCCTCATCAGGTTTTAATCCAGTTCCTTCCATCTGTTCAAACTGTAAATAAGAACAAGAAAAGATTTGCAGAAAAATGTGTATTTGGTAAAGGCAAAAAACCAGCCTTATATACAAACATACTTTCCTTGTATACAAGCCTATAATCAAGCCTATAATTAAGCATATAATTAAGCCTATAATCAATCCTATAATCAAGCCTACAATCAAGCCTATAATCAAGCATATAATCAAGTCTATAATTATGATAATTACTACAATTAGAGTATCAACACTAAATAAGAAATTTGCAGTACAAAATATCCATATCAGTAACACAAACAATGTTGTTGCCTCCTTAACAAGCCCTTTCTCAGTAAACCCAGATATAATTATGGTCCAAGAAACCAAATTCTTGACTGGCATCTTATCAAACAACATCCTAGCCATTTCGAAATCGCCTGTTTTACAGTATCCTGAAGCCGTTGTCGACCATGGCATAACATTCCTCACCGGCATTTTCTCAAACAAATTAAACGCTTCATTCATCTCTCCAGCCTTTGCATAACCATCCAACATTGTGTTCCAAGTAATCGTATCTCGCATAAGCATTTCATCCAACAACTTGCGAGCCCGCTCAAATTCCCTGCCTTCACCGACCCACCAATCATAGAATTCCTCGAAACTACATCTTTCTCACTCATCACCATAGACAACTTCATTGCAGAATTAACACCCACTAAACCACACTTAGAATAAGTATCAATTAGTGAATTGGGCACAAATAAATCTCCAAACAAACCAAATTTCACCACATGGGTCTGTATCATTTGCACTATGGGCAACCAACTCTGCCCACCAGAAGCCTTCAAAAGATAAGTGAAATTGTCAGCAAAGACACCATTTTTTTTGCATATCAAAGAAAATAGCAAAAGCCAATGAAGGTTGAGAGTTGTGCACATGAGCTCTTATCAAAGTGTTATACAAGTGAACATTGGGTTGTTGAATTTGGTCAAAAACATTGATAGCTAAACTCATTTGGTGACAAAGAGAGAAGGCTGATATTAGCTTATGAGCTACGTAGAGGTCTTTATGGAGATTTCGTTTGATTATTTAGGCATGAACTTGCTTTATTATGTTAAAGTTTGTGCATTTATGGAGGTCTTGAAGTTTTTGCTCAAACAGTCTTCTTGATGAGACCCATATCGGGGCTTTAACTGCTACTGACATTTTATCTATTGTGATTTAGACTCGGAGGACGAGAGCAAACGAGGAATAAACAATACTCGTTGGGGTAATTTTCATTTTTCCTACGTCGTGCGCACTGTGCAAGCAGTTCCAAAGAGATACCAGCCCTTCCATGTGAATAAAAAGAATAAGGTTTGACCTAAATACTTGTTTGTTGGTGAAACTAATAATGCGATTAGGTTATCTGTACACTAATACTGTAATATCATAATTTATAATTAAATTAAATATAATTAAATATTATTGTATTAGATAAAAATATTATTTATTATTAAATTATACTACATTATTTATCGAATGTTATAAAATCAATCATTATGTAATTTATTTTATTTCATTTTCCCATTTTGATGAAACTATTAACTTTCTAGTTATTTTGATGAAACTATTAACTTTCTAGAAAATAGGAAATTTCTTGGGGTTTGATTAGAAGTATAAAGTCAAAAAACACACTTACATTTTATTTTGATCGCTTAATTTCTTTAATATAGAGAAATAATTTATTAAAGAGGGTCAATAAATGCAATTTTTTTAAAAGTTGAGATAACTCTCAAATTGTTTTTATAATTATTTTTAAATAAATCTATTTAATAAAATAAAACTATTTATATCAATGAATTAGCATTAAAATAACATTTTATAATAAATTTCTTTATAAGTTACTAAATAAATCAAATATGATAGTAATGTATTTTTTTTTTTAAAAAAAATCAAATATGATAAAATCTCCTTTTAAGATATAACTGTTTAAAAAATAATATTTTAAAAAAATCACTTTTTATGAAAATTAGTGTTTTAATGTCAATATTCAAAATTTATGTGGGGCAAGTCATCCACTCGATGCACATATTTTAACCAATATTTTGGAAATGCAATTCAAACTATTGATTAGATTAATTAAATCGAAAATTAAATCAATGATAGATTTAATTAATTTAAAATCATTTTTAATATTATTTTTTATTTTTAATTATTATAAATATATTTCTATATTTTAATATATATTTTATTTTTAAAATTTATTTTATTTTAATTTATTATTAAATTCATTAAATTAGATCAATTAAAGTGATAGAATTGACAAACTAACCAATTCACTGACTGTAGATTTTAAAAATATTGATTTTATCTCCAATTGATCCTAAGATTCAACTAGAATTCAGGGAAAAGTTGGTGCACACCCATAAGAATGTCATCCCCTCCGCACCAAATAATGAGGGGGGTTATTACTATGATGGTTTTAGAACAGCCTACTCGTGGACAATTATTTATTTGCCAGCGTTAGTGCTGAATATTATTTATTTTAGCAAGAAATATCACTCAACAAAACTCGATTATCTCTTTTAATTAATTTGATTAGAAGTGATTAAATTCAAGAGATTAATCTAATGACCTATAATACAAGTATTTCCATGAAATTCAAAAAGGAGAATGGATAAAATCTAATTCGTGATGTCTATTTTTATATCTCATCTTTGTTTATCAATGGGTTGGGTTGATTTTTTTGTTTGATTTTTAATATAATGGAATTTTAAATTTATAAATATCAAATAAAATTAAAATTTTGATTAATCGAATCAAATTAAATCTAATTTAATTCAATTAATTTAGTTAAGTTTGAATTCAATTTTTTTTAAAAAATATCTTTACAATTTTTTAATATAAATTATATTATTTTAACTATTTAGATAGTTAAATTTAATATATATATATAATATTTATTTTTAAATAAAAAATTATATTTGTATCATTTATTTAATTTTTTATAAAAATTTCAATTAATTTAATTTTGATTTTTCACATATTGATGGCGCTGGTGGGAGAGATACTTGCAAAATTAAAGCTAGAGGGTATATTTGGCATTCATTTTTATTTAACATAAAAAATCACTTCGTCCCTAGTCCTTAAGGTTTAGGTTTCCTCTCTAGGAAGTTTCGTCCTTAATCTCTGATTAGAGTTTGTTTATTGTTACTTTAGGTCTTCTGTCTTTCCTAGGTCTTGACCTGTTTCAAGTCTCTCGTCATGTCCTGTTTTGGTCAAGTGCATCTTTTGTTAGTTCTTTTTTAGTTCCTAAGTCCTTCAGTATCATTTCTAGGGTTTTTTTTTTTTCCGTTTCTCTTTCTCTTTCGATGTCTAATCTCTCTTCTTTGTTCGAAGTCTGATCTTCTTCTTTTTCTTATGATTTTTGTGTCTGACTTTCATCTATTTTTGCGAATTTATCTCTAATGGCAACTCCATTTAGAAATTAAAAGGAAATAGAAGCATCAATTACATGTGGCGAGCATAAGAATGATATTGAACTATAGAAGCATCAATTACATGTGGCGAGCATAAGAATGATATTGAACTATCTTCTTCCCTGTGTTTAATAAGGAAGCTATGGACAAACCAAAGTTCTAATGTCTATGGGTTAATGGAAATGATGAAAAAACTCTAGAAACTGACGTGTGGAATGGAAGCCATGGAGATCAAAACGAGTATTTTCTCTTCCAATTTAATCATAAAATGGGATAAGGATTGAATCTTGTCCATGGAACCATGACATTTTGACAAGCAGTAGTTAGTTTTGAAGAATGTGAATAGTGCAATGCAACCTTGTAGGGGCATTTTGATTCTTCACATTCTTGGTCAGAATTTATTACTTACCTTTAGAAGGGCGTACAAGGAAATCAGTGCAGGCTATTGGTGAATGTTTGGTAACAATGTTAGAGGTGGATGAAGATTCTATTAGTGGCTTTGGAAGGTGGGTGCGAATAAGAGTTTTGCTCTCTTTAACTCAACCTCTGAAGAGGGGAGTCAAGGTTAAGGGAGATGGTGGGTAGGTTTTATAGGTGAAATTCAGGTACAAAAGACTTCCATCTTTCTGTTATAACTATGGCATGTTGGAAGATTATATGAAAGATTGTCATTCAGGGGTTGAAGGGGAGTATCCTAGACAGATGAATGTTAAGGAAATGTGTTATGGTGATTGGCTCCAGCCATCACACTTAAAAGTGGGGCGGTGGAAAACGATCGATAAAGGGGTTGAAATGGGCCTTAGTTCAAAAAGTGTTTATGGAAAATTAGTGGTACGAGGGATAGTGTGAGAGGAAAGGGTGGTACATATGAGGATAGTGGAAGCAGCAATGAGGGGATGGCAGAACAGGAGCTTAATGCCATGATGAAGCAATTTCAAAAAATTGGGTTGCCTCGTGTTAGGAATTCAATGCACGTGGTGCAGATTATGTGTGATACTAATAGTGTTGTAGTAGCGCTAGGTAATATAAATGTCTCTTCACACTCTTAACACATTGATAGAACCATTACAATTAAGCCAAGTAGAGCCAAGCCATGACCAACTTCCTTTCTATAACAATCTAGACCTATCTGTCCCAAGTTGAGCCGAGAATAAGTCCCAGACACCTAACCTCGCTAACCTAATGACACCTTAGCCTAAGACCTGAAAAGAGCCTCTAGAGATAACACAACAACTGGGGTTTAACACAAATGATACCAAAATTGTGACTCTACCCATATTTACAATAAACGATGCCTCACTACTCGCATAAAAGGATAGACACATGCCCTGCCCTTTTGATGAATCCAATACGTTCCCTATCCTAACTCATGCTTCCTATACAACCCCGAGTACCTGTACATTCCTCACATACCCTACCATTCTATGCACTGGAAATCTGTAGTATCAATCCTGACCCAGTTAATCAATTCATACCAAATCATTCATTACGAAACAACCTTGCACCTCCAACTAATCACACAAAACACTCACACGGGAGCAGGTAAGGGGCATCTCATAGAGTTGCCAAGTGGGTAGCTAGGAAGAGGGGGCTTAATCAAGATAGTCATATGGAAGGACTGTGGGAGGTGAACGTAATCTGGATGAGAGTTGTGACCAGAAGCGAGGCCAAAGTAACAAGCGGGTTAAAGAGGATGAGTGGGTAGTTGTTGTCCAAGTTAATGTTTCAACAGTGGAGGTTGGATCCCAGCCCCACTGATCGCCATAAATGAAATTAGTTAGAACTATCGTGGGCTTGGGAACTGGGTGATAGTTCATGCTTTGTGTAATTTATTGCTCATTGAAGATCCCTTAATGGTCTTCTTGATGAAGACTAGATTAAAGGAGGTTGAAATGAAGAGTTTTAAATACGAAGGTGTTGTCTTTTGCTAGATGTTTCATGGTGGATTATGAGGGTTTTGGTAGGGCTCGGAGTGGGGGATTGTGTATACTTTGGAAGGAGCAGATGGATTTGACTTTGATTTCTCATTCAAGATACCATGTCTCTTTTTCAATACAAGACAAAGTCAGGGACCATAACTAGGTATTCTCTGGAGTGTATAGGTGACCTGAGCAAAGGAAAAAGCATTTAACATGTGAGTTGGTAAAGAGTGTTCAGTATGACAGATTGTAGCCATGGCTTTGCATAGGGGATTTCAACCAAATTATGTGTTCCTTTGAGAAAGCAGGCGGGATGTCATGAGCTGATGGGGAAATCTAGTGTTTTAGGGATGCTATGGGGGAGTGTGATCTAATTGACTTGGTTATGTGGGAGGGAATTTTACTTGGACAAATGGGTAGTGTGATCTAAATAATATTCGTGAATGTTTAGATCCAACATTCGCTAATGATGTGTGGGTGTCAATGTTTGATTCGTATAAGGTATTACACCTGCCCCTGGGCACAATAAAATCATAATCCAATCAAGGTGGTTGTGGGTCTACAAGATGGGTGTTTGAGGAACAAAAGGAAGAAACAGATTTATCGTTTTGAAAGCATGTGGCTTCGGCACTCTAATTGTGAAAAGGTGGTTAGACATGGTTGGGAAATGGGAGGGGGAGCTTGAGTGTGGAGGAAATAAATTGAGTAATGTGGTCGTCATTTGAAGGAGTGGGATTATAGGTTCTTTGGCAACATGCAACATATAGTACGAGTGGTGAGGGATAAATTGACAACAACACAAAATGGAGGACAAACTAAAGAGAATATTGATTCCTTCAAATAGCTTGAACATGAGTTACATGAATTGTTAAAAAGGGGAAAAGATCATGTGGTGCCAAAGGTCAAGGATTTAATGGCTTAAGGAGGGGGATAAAAATACATAATTTTTTTCATAGAAAAGCTAATCAAAGGAGGAGAAGAAGTCGAATTGAATATATTAAAGATGAGGTTGGGGAATGGCATTAGAGTGAGGAGGAGGTAGCTAAAATTATGACATCCTATTTTCAACAGATTTTTACATTGGTTGCCTCTAGATGCCTTTCACAAAGTGGTTGATACTGTTGAGTCCAGATAAATTTAGATATGAACACTTTATTAAGTGTATAACGCTCTGAAGCAAATGCATCCTTCAAAGGCCCTTGGCCTAGATGTTGTGTCTCCTCTTTTTTTTTTTTTTTTTTTTCAAAATTTTTGGCATTTTGTTCATGATGATGTTGTGTCCACGGTCCTTAAAATGCTTAATAATGGTCTTGATCCTAGGTCCTTAAATCAAATGTTTATTGTGTTGATTTCTAAATTGAAAAATCTTAAATATACTAAAGATTTTCAACCTATCAGCCTATGGAATGTTATTTGTCGTATCATCTCTAAAGTTGTCACTAACAAGCTTAAATTGATCTTACTATTGGAATTTTTTTTATGTGGGCTAATATTAATTATGGGTTGGTTTTAATTATTTATAAAATGGACTGAATAAAATAGTTTATTGATTTGAGGTAAGCCCAATTAAAATATGATCAATTGAGTTATGGGCTTGTGACACCTTTTGTGAGCCGATATGAAATACGGTCAGTGTAGGCCTATTTTAACATGGACCTGTGATGGGTGGACATGCTAAAATTTATTATAAATAGGCTAGGTCCCCTCTCCTGCCTTCATTACAAAAAAACTCTAGTTGCTATGTCAATTGTAGCCATCTTTGAAAAGGTCAAGGAAGGGAAGACTTAGCTTCCGTTTTCAACCGTTCTGACATATTATTCAATTATTATGCTCCTAAAAGAAATCAGAATTTTAAATGGCATGGTAGGAATCAGACCAAGAGAGGGGAAGATTTTAGGAGTGTCCACAAAAGCAAGGTGAAATGTTTCTTTTGTCATAAAGAAGGTCATATGAGGAAAGATTGTCATCAATTCACAGCTTGGCTAAAGAAGAGAGATGAAGGTATTCCTTTGGCTTACGTTTGCTTTGAATCTTATATGGTTGATGTACCACCAAATTTTTGGTGGCTTGATAGT